>NIJG01000007.1:1330712-1381514 GCA_002201625.1 Euglossa dilemma
CGCTGTTCCGCGCGGCTCGAATTAATCGGCGCTCGTTGCGCGAAATTCGCCCGCTAATTGCTCGGTTCGGCCAAGTCGTTTCGTTCGTGACGTTGCCGCGATATTCCGCCGTAACGGCCGAAGCACGCGCAGCTTTACGAGCGCTTTGTTAATCCTCGTCGGAGGTTAAAACTTCGTTTTATTCGCCCGTCGCTCGCGTCCGTTTCGAAACTCCCGAAAGTCCGTCTGGAGCCTGGGACCGGACCGTAGCGAGACGGATCGGGACGAGGATGGAACGAGGAGAAATTGGCCAGATACGGGGGTACCAGGGCGATTGTTCGCGACGTCGATCCGCGAAATCCCATGGAGAAGCACGGAACGGAACCGCACGCCCCCGTATTTGTTAAACAGTCGTGTAAGTACCGACAAACTGCGCGGTGATTGCGGTCACGTGGCGGCTCGCGTCGCTCGGACGGAAAGTAAAACAGAGACTGTACACGCCCCGGAGGGGTGGTTTCTCTGAATGGCTGTTGATTGTAATCATCGGGTGTAAGTAATGCCGGTGGTACGCGGCCGCGTATAAATCTGCCGTGACTCTCGAGGACGTCGCTGGGAAATATCGCGAGGGAGGAACGGCGGAGGAAAATTCGTCCGGCCCTAGTTTCTTTTCGGGTGCATTTACGTCGATGAGCACCGGACGGTTTATCGTGCGAGTTCGCTAAGTGGGCGTTGAAACGTTGAAACGCGGCTATTCGACGCCGACATACCTTTTATTCTTCTTTATCGAGTCACTGGAACGACGGTATTTAATAATTCCCGTGCCCCGACGTGTCACCGTGTTCCCTGAAAATCCGAAAAATCGGGAAAAGTTGGAGATTGAAAAATACTCGACGGAATACCGGAGGAACTGATGCTGCACGCGCGCACCCTCGTCGACAGGGAGCACCGTTTGGGCGCGAGGCGACGTTTAATTAATAAAACGAACGCCTCCGGCCGCGGCTGGATGCGATATCAAACCGCGATGTTTGAAGACAAGTGTCTGAGCGGGCCGGGAACGGATCGAAGCTGTTTGTCGGGTCCGGGGAAACGCGTTGTCAAACCGAGGTACGAAATGGCTGGCAACGTACACAAACGCTCGATTCTAATTGGCTGCCGGCGCTGTGCTTCTGAACCGCGCTGTACTCCTTGACGCTTCTCGGCAAATTGAACGTGTATGCTCGCGCGGCAAATTGAGGAATTGAATATTCATACGGTTCCAACCCTCTCGCACAAAGGTGAATTCAATTACGCATGATTGCCCGGCTCTAACCCTACGCCGCCCCCCGCCGACCGCTTCTCAGTCTCTTTCCGAGCGTCCTCTCCATCCGCGTCTTCCGACCGTGTCTCACCCTCCTTTCCGTTCCATCGGCTTATCTACCCGCTCGCCTCTCTTTCCGCCTTGCCGTAAATTCGTCTTCCCACCTTCGGCTGACAGTCTCCGCGAGCAGTTAGGCCAATTTTACGCTTATTGGTACGTAAATACGGATCCACCTGGTGGAAGCTGGCTAGGCGGAATTCCACGTCGAGAGGAAACCCTTTCGCGTCGCTTTCCAGAGAACCGAACGAATAGGCGAGTCCTCGTCCCCCGCCGCGCCCTCTCGCGCGTAATTAACGCCGCTCTACAGGCAGAAGAGAGGATTTCAGACCGGTGACCACGTTGCAAGCCGTACTCCTGCTAGATTCCTCTCGGCTAACTCGCGTCTACGCGCGTTCGAGAAACGGACCCTCCGGTTCCTCCAGGCGCGCCGGAATTAGCGACTGTGCCGTGTTTGCGCGATAGCCGGGCATTCACGTGTCCCCTCTCGCGGGTTCAACTCGACCAGAAACGCGTCTTCATTGTCTCGCGCACGATCTCCCTGTAACGAGCAAAAAAGCCCGCGTTCGGCAAGTATCCGCCGGTGGATTAAAAGAGCCGAGCCCCCGATTCGCGTCGCAGGATCCCGCACCGAGCGGCCGATGGCTGCAAACCACCCCCTGTCGACGGGCCCTCCGAACAATGCGGATCGAAAATAACCGGACAGGCCGCTCGTTAACGGGCTAATAACTCGTCAGTTTTACGAGCGCGAAGGTCGACGGGGGTCTCGGATTTTAGGGCGACATGCGCCGCTGATGGCGCAGGTGCGGCCGCGCGCGTCAAGACCCGTCGTTTTCCTATTTCCCGCCCTTTCCTCTACTTCACCCCTCATCCAATCACCCGTGCTCGTCTTTCCGACAACGCGGATTCGACCACCGCTTATCCGGACAAAAACGAACGCGAGGTGGAGATACTCTCGATGAGATTACGCGATCGGTTGCATCTGGACGAGACAAAGTTGCGCGAGTGCTCCGAACGGAGTCATCCGAGCGAAATTTTACCAGTTTAACAGGTAGGCGATCGTGACGCATCGGCGCGTCATATGTCGGCCTTGGCACACTTAATAAGGAGGCGTCATAGCGATCGATGCGTTATTTACAAACCAGAAACAATAGGAACGTTAGAGTTACAGATATCGATTCCCATAGTCTGTTTGACTAATAGATTCCGCGAATGCCTTACCGCCTCGATTTTACCTGTTCGTGGAAAACCTTGCAACTGGTTATCGAAGCTGGACGATCGATCGGAAAACCGGCAACGAGACCTTGAAGCTATCCGAAAAGCGTTGCCTATATCAGGAGTCGCGATGAAACCGCTCGTCGAGAGTACCGCGATTAAAGAATCATCGCGAAGGAAAGCACGGTCGTGGGTGTGTGACTCACCGCTGACAGGGACGAAGCCCAACGAACGATAAGATACAAGAGATAACCGGGTGCGCGTGTGCGAGCACGTGCGAATTAAACGAGGCGATTCGGCCACCAGCGAATTGGCCGAAATTCGATTAACGGACAGGAGCCCGTGAATTTCCGCGAGCGACCGCGAGCGGTTTTGCGGCCACGCCGTCTCGACGCGTGTAAGATGGATACCCGAGGATCGGGAGATAAATCGTCGGCGGTTCGCGGAAATTGCCTGGCACGCGACGATATCGCGAGAGGCGACCCCTGAAATTTCAACCCCGTAGCCCGGTGCCAAGAGGATCGCGGGCCAGCTGCCAGCGTTTAAGCGGGAATTAAAATTTCGGGGCTCGCGGGGCCGAGGGAAGCGGAATATACGATCGTCCGCGTGAAACGGCGCGTGAAATCTGTTGCGGAGCCAGGATTCGTTGTTTCGAACGGAGATCGCGCTGCTCGACCGATATCCTTTCACCGATTTCCACCGATCTCGAGACGATTCCGAGCGAACTGCTGGAAATTCTTCGTCTCGGTGAGTCACGCTGTCTCCGCGGCGGGGGAATAAACAAACCCGCGTTCGGTATCGAGGATACGATAATAAACCGCGATAATTTCGCTACATTATTCTCCTTTCCTTCGATCCTAACCCATCTCGATCGTTCTCCTCCGCGAGAACTCCGATCTCGATACAATAGAAGTTTGACAGATCGGGAGCTGCGCGATGTGAGAAATTATAAGCACGAGAAACGTAACAGCGAACGCGGAGAAATGCGGCGGAATGGAGGAATCGGAAATCGATCGCGCGAATAAAGCGGCAGAGGAGGATGGCAGAGGCGAAATGAAAGCGGCGGCCGGGAAAGGGGGTGGAAATACGAGGCGCGTTTCGCGAGCGCTGAAACATCAGGTCCGTGTAACGCGAATAGAAGGAGGGTCAATAGAGGCGACAATAGAAGGGAAACGAAACAGAAACGAGAGCATAACAGTGGCAGTTGCTCGAATAGCGCGTGTTGCTTCATACGCTTTCATCGGTTTCATTTATCGCGCGAGGGAGCGAACGAATTACGCCCATCGATTTTTCGTCGCGTCCAGCAACGCAAGACTTGCGGCGCTAATTAACGTTTCTCGCGCTGCGAGTATCTTTAACCCTTTAGTACCAAACCGCGGGTAAAAAAATTGAATAATTTTCCCCCTCGTAGTTTCTCGTAATCGAATCGCAGCGAAAGGGTGTTGATACTATCTTCTTAGTTCGTAATTGAAAGAATAGGCTTAAAAACGCGAGGATTAATACGATTCGCGATAAGGAAGAAAAGGTGCTCTCTGGAGAAGCATCTTCTCCTTGATCGCAGTTACCCTCCGCTTCGGAGACGTCGATCACCGTGTATCCGGCGCGTTCTCCGGAGACGCGGTGTATCGTATCGATAGGCATTCCAGGCCGGGAATAAAGGCGAAAGAATGACGCCCACTGTCCGTAGGACTTGTGCCGGTCTCAGAAATGCCAGGCATTTCCTCGTCGCGAACGAATTCCTATTACCAGGAACGAAGACGTCGACGAGGACTGGTCCCTCGGCGAGAAGGTGGGAGGGAAGCGGACGGAGCGGGAGGAAAGAAGTTGGATAGTGTTTTGTTTTGTCCAGCGTGTAGGTGGACATCATGATGACAGGATAGAACATAAACGTGGGGCTCCCGAGGGAGTTACGGGACATAAAATCCCGCGTCGCCCCTTCCACGCTGGCGTCGAGATGTCGGGACTTCCCCGTTTTCCCATATAAAACGTGCCACCGTGGCCCTCCGGCCCCTCCCCGGCCCTTCCTCATCAGCCTCTGACAGTCGATCCACCCTTCGTCCACGAATTTGTCTCGAGCCTCGCACCGACAGATCGAATCGCGCGTTCTTTCCTCGATCTCCGCGCCGCGTCCCTTTTTCCTCTCCGCTTCGGGACGAGCGGATCGAGGTCTCGTCCTACGGACAGACCAGGCAGCAAAGCGCTTCTTTCTACCGGGTTCCTCGGCTATCTAGTCGCGTTGTATCGCTGAGAAGCTGTCCGAGCAAGCCGGTGAAAGGTTTATCCTCGTGGCCCGTCGTTCGGTGAAATTTCTTGCGTAAGGTACGCGCTGCGATTACTCTCGACGCTTCGTCGTCGCGGGGCTTCGATTATTTATCTTATCGACAGGACGGACGGTCAGCGTTACGGCTTCGCGCGGTGAAGCAACGCGCGGGGGCCTGTAATAACCGATAGGCGAGGAAACACGCTCGGAATCGTCGGCGAAACTCGGTCAAGTCTCGTTTTCTCGAGGCAAATAAAATTCTCCGCTGAGACGGGAATCGTGACGACGCGGAGGTGGAAGGGTTAAAAGCGCAGGTACACACACACCGTTCGACGAACGAATTCGTTTCAATTTTCCTTAATTACCGAGCCACTCGGAATCCGCTTCGGGCCGTGACGAAAAAGCGGCGACCGCTACTCGTAGCGGCGCGTGACAAACGACACGGTTCGCGCCCCCGTCTAATCGTAAATCAACGAAAACGGAGGTCGCGGCAATTAGAGCAGCGGCTTCGCTTATTCCGCCACGAGGGGTTAAACAACCTCGAACCCTGATTTCATTTTTTCCGAGGCCTTATGTTCGCCCCGTGTAATGACTTTGTTTATCGCGTCATAAGGCGTCCAGGTGAAATATTGCATCGGATCGAGCCTAATCGAGCCGGTCCGCGCCGTTTCCAAACGACTTTACGCAATAACGATCATCGGGCCCCGGTGCACAGGTGCACGCGCGAACGCATGAAATTACGTAGTAATACGCGTTTCCGCGTCCCCGCGCGCCCCTCGGCGGCAAATCGAGATGACTCACGTGTTCCCGTTACACACCGTGCCTCGTTCGTTGTTTCCCTTGCTCTCGAGATGCCACCGATTCTCTTCTTTTTTCTCCCACCTCTCCGTCTCTCCTTATCTGTCTCTTTCTCCTTTCCCTCCTTCGTTTCCTCTTCGCGATTATTTAACCCCTTCGCCACGGCGACGCGAAACGACCGTGGCTATTGGACGGCGCAGCGCGGTTGAAACGTGGAATTACGGTGAAATAGCGAAAAATTATACTTTCGATGGAACGGCGACTGCGCGTCCGTGCGCGGACAAGCCGAGAAACGACTCAATCCGGGTAACGCGGTAATCCGGGCTGGCAGCGAGCTCGGGAAGTAAATTCAGACACGCTCTACATAGGAACGGAGATAAACGGCAACGGCGATGGCCACTGGCGAGATGCGTTCGGTGGCGAAAGCGAAGATCGAAACGATAAAAGGCCGCGTCGGATGGCCGATGGCGTCCGTTTCTAGATCCACGGTTGATTTCTCCCGCGATTTCCGCCGCGAAAATGACAACGTTACGTCGATCCGGTGAGAGGTAAACGGGAGTAATGAACAGCGATAAAGGTAACTCGCGTCGGTTACAGCGATCGAACAACGTTCCCGGGCAATCTCGTCGAGCTGATAATTCCCGAAGAACCGGGCGAATCTCGACCGGCGTTGTCTCGCGATGCGATCAAATTCCATTACCGTCTTTCACGCCACTCGGTTTTCGCTTCTTCCCGACGCATTCCGAGTTCGATTTGCTTTTTTTTTCCCCCGTTCACGATCGTGCGAACCGCGGCGGCGTTCCTCGCGGCGCGTTAATTTCGACGAATAAAATACGCAACGCGCGAGTCGAGACGAGTAACGATACGACCGATCGTTTCGCGGTCCTAGACCGCCACGTGACGAGCGAAAAGTGGTCGCTCTGAGCGATGCTAACCCTTCCACGTGAAACAACAATAGCCGACCGAACTTCCCCTCCGACACGTTCGGATCGTGTAACGTGTCACACTTGCTCCTGTCCAAATACAGAAGCAACAAACCGTATCCTATAGCTACCAGGAACGTTTTCATCTCGGTGCCGGCACCTCCGCGCGTCGTCACCCTCTTCGACAACCTTTGGCTCCATAAAACCCGGTATTACCATTATTCCCGCGTCAGCCGCCGTTGTTTCGACCCCCGGAACGAATCTCCCGGGCAAATACACACCCCCGACCGTGAAGTGCGTCGCGCGGTGTACTTTGGCCAATTAGATACATCTCGCGGTGAAATACCAGCGAAGGGGGAGGGAAAATGGCGGAGGAAATCGTGCGGGATCGAGGAAGCAACGAGCCGTGAGTACCCTTGACAGTGGACACGTCGCGGCTTCCGCGCGCGCGCGCGCGAGCGCCGGAGAGGAATCGTAAGCCGAGCCTAGTCGTGAAAGGATCTAGGATCGAGCACGAACGGTCTGCTCTCGCTCGATTACACGGTAGCCCGGCAGACCGATCGGTGGACCCTTTCCTCGCCAGGATTTCTGTTCAACGATCCGTTTTATGAGTCAGCTTGACTGCCTTCGCGGAAGGGATCGGAGCAGATTCGCTGCTTCGTAGCATCGCCGGCTCACGGAGCACGGTATAAACGGACAGAGAGGCACAGACGGTGGAAGAGAGAGGAGAGAGAGAAGCTGGCAACGACCAACGCAGGGAGGCGGCCACGGGGATCGATCGGTTCGAACGATCGCCAAAGAAATTATTGCGGGTTCGTTCCGGCCTGATAAACCACCTCTACACACCGCCGTTTCGGCGTTTATGCCTTTTCCAGTTTTCCTCTGCTCGGCGAGCTAAATCGCCGAGAGACCACGGAGAATTAGCAGAAATATCAGCGAGAAAACATGGAACGGGACGATAAAATCGTTATAGGGATCCAGCTACTGCTTATGTTTCTTTCGATCGACTCGGATACACAGCAGCAGCGATCCACGAAGATTCTCGTAAGAAAAATTTGCATCGAAAGTACGCGTCCTACGCACGGTCTGCTGTACTGGTGGAAAATTTCGATCTCGATACGTTTCGCATCGGAAATCGGGGACGGAAATGGAGGAAGGAAACCGGGCTGCGAATGGAAGCACGTGTTGGCTGGGCTCGGTTACTCATACGCGAATTCGTGTCCGCCCCCGATCCCAGCCCGGACGGCCACGATGAATCTATGCTAATGGAAATCATTAATGCGTCCACAAGGATCCTAATCGACGGCGATAATCTCGCGGCGGGATCGCGGAATTAAAATGCACGCGCGCACAGGTGGGCACATCGCGTGCTGACGCCGATGGTTCCCCGGCCCGAATTCGCGTACCCTCGTTGCGTCATCCGGACCACGCGGTACTTCCGGATTCTATTTTTCCTTCGCTTCTCTCCCGTTTCCACCCGTTTATCGGGCAACGATTCGCGGTCGCAGGGAACGGGGGAAGAGATGCATGAATATGCATCGCCGTATCGGGCAAACATCGAGCTTTTTAAATTTGTCTCCGACCATCGCTGTTTGTAATTTTAAATACCACCGGCCGTCTCCGACCGGGCCTGGCCAGATTATGCTCGTCGAAACGATAGCTAGATTGATAAAACGACCGGTCACGGAGTGTACTCGCGAAAATTATGCTGCGGGAAATTGGCGCTTGATCCGGGTAGAGTGAAATTGGGAAAATCGAGGCAGCGATGAATATTAACGCGAAACTTATCGGAAGTGGATAATTAATAACGAATTTAGAGAATTACGTATTTATTCTTTGAACTAACACGTGTAATTTGATAACAGATCGTTACCGATTTCTCTTTCGTTTCTAGAGCACAAACTACGAACGTCTAGCGGTGTCTAAAATTCGTAACTCGCCGCGTAACATCTCGGGACGATGTCGACAAAAGGATTCGTCTCGTCCAATCACTCCATGTCGACGTCGAAAATCGATCACCGATCCGCTACCGATTGCCAGGTAACCAGTGGCCCCGGCTACCTGTTCTCGAAATGGCCGAATCATGGGCGAAATAATAAATCCGGTAAACGAAGCAAATCCCGCGGAGCATTAATGTAAATTCATGCGGAGCGGCTCTCCTAATCGGCTCGGAGTACACCTGCACGCGCCATATGGTGTTTTCTATTGGAGTAGGAACGCGTTGCCGGCTCGAATAGTGCGTGTTGTACGGGGTGGCGACCCCATCGTAGGTGAGCTCCGAAGCGACCACGGACCCTCGACTCCTCGATCATTATGTGCCGCCGCCACGGATTACGAGCTATTATCATTCCGAGGTGGAGTGGGACGTGTCCGCCGATGGTGATCCACGAAAAACAGCGGCATATGTTTAATAAGTTCGTATGGCGTTCCTTCCACGCCACCCTCGGCCGCCGCGCGGCCAAAGAGGGGCCCGCAGGGGGCGGAGGAGGCGGAATGTTGACACGCGCGATAATTAAATTTGAATGGGAGCAATTGGAAAGTGTGTGTCCCTCTGTAATGGCTGTTTGATCGGCCGGTGGCAATTAAACGGACCGAATTAATCGCAAGCTGGCTTCGCTGGCCGGGATCAAGGGAAGGCCACTGAAAGCTACTTTATCACGCGTTTGCATAGATTTCCGCGCGTTTGTCTGTCGCCTGATCGCGCGCTCGTGTATTACCTCGCGCCGTGACTCGCGCCAAGTAATTAGAAAGCTTCGCGCCACTCTTTCTAACCCCTTCAGCGTTGCGGTCCATTATTCAAAGTCTGCTTTACGACACCAATTTGCAATCAATTTTCCAAACCGCTCTAAATATGCAATTACCCGAGCAGTTTATCCAGCATCGAATCCAACGCGCAACTGCGCCAGACCTGTACGTACACGCTGATCGTCGATTAACCATTCCCACTCGGAGAGCAAGGAATCTCTCGGTAAGACGCGTTTTTAGCGATAGCTAAAATCGTTGATCCGCAGAATTTTTTGTTGCCATACATTCTACGCGCTCTCGTAAATGTTTAACGTTCCGTGCAGTGGCGACTAGCGTCTAAGTAGAACCAAATTTGATAATCCATGTCCGCTGTAAACCGACTTTGGTTTATAGTATACGTTAGTTAGTTGGGAAAAATAATCGACGAGACGCAGAGAATATCCCGTGGATTTTATTACATTTTATTGCAGTTACCACTTAACGCGAGTGTTGCTTTATCGTTTGGTGACGCGATGCGCGAGAAGACGATTCAACTCTCGGAGAAGTGAATAATCGCGTCACGCAGGTCCACCCTGTAGAACGTGAACGGTCAAGCGGTGGAAGGTTGGTCGAATTTGGACCATCCATAAAATACCCTGGACGTCCTCTCCATTTCATTCCATCGGACTCGAAGGAGACCAAGCTGACGCGATAAGACCGCGAAGAACTCGCGTCAGAAATTTTACGTATCTTCCTTTTTCCCGTTCTATGGGCAAGCTTTTTCCCCGAGGTTCGAAGGAATTTCTATTTTCGTCCCGGTGCTATATCTCCGTTACTCCGCCGGTCGGTGAAACGGTTTGAAGCTCGCGTCAAGATTTTAGAAGGCATTTACGGGTCGCGACAGTTTATTATCGCACATGTGGGTTTAGTCTGAGAGTTGTCTCCAACTCGGCGAGCGAGTCGGCCGATCTTCTGTTCGCGGGGCCACCGAATAAAATGAGCTTCTTCTGGCCGAGCAGGCAAGCAGTCCGCCCGGCGAAAGAAGGGAAGAAGCGGTTCGGATTTGACCTGCTACGGTCGGATCAACGTTCTTACTTTCGGCCACGCTCCGCGCGAAATCTCGCCGCGATCCGAGGGGAAAAAAAATCCTCGCGCGCGAGTCGAGATTTTCTCCAGGCGATTCTTCTAACCTTTCGAAGAAATAGGAAAGCAGAATTATCGAATCAACGATGCTCCGATTCGGACCGATTCGAAGGTGAAAAATCTCGGGCAAAAAGCCGGAGCGGAGAAGGAAGGGGAGAGGTAAACGCGCAATTGGATCGGGAGAAAAAATATAATGGCGGTCGGGGACGAGCGCGACAGGCCTCGGGACGAAATCAGCGTGAACGACGAAACGGGATAAACCACGGGAAGGAGAGAAAAAAAGAGGGAGAGAGAGAGAGAAATAGAGGAGAGCGTAGAAGAGGAAATCCACTTTCGAATTTACATCAGAAAGGATTTCGTACGTGGATTAACGCGCGGTAGAGGCGTTTCTAGAATAAGTCTTTAGAAATTCTGATGGTTGCCAGCGCGATAAATAACGAAAGTCCTCCGGAGTGTATATCTTTCGAAAGATCAGGTTGGGATAATGAGAGGCAGGGGCTGACCCGCAGGTGTGGGATGGGGATCTGCTACCGGGCTACGCGTCATTGGCGTAGCCACCAAAAAATCGTTTCCTGCCGGTTCTGCCGGCGGCCCGGCCGGCCTGGCCCGTTCCACCTTCCACTCCGGGGCCCCATTACCCGGTTTTTTGTCGGAAATTTTGATTTGCTGCCACCGCTGTAAAAACATCGTTCCTCAATATTCGATCCTCCATTATATCATTGAAGGAACGGCGCAAAAACCGCGACAACTATCTGTCGGCCGGCGAAGAAGTCGGAAGAGAACGAGAAACGAGAGACAGCCAGGCAGCATCCTCCAATCCGGCGAGTTTAATCGCGTTTTCGCTCCTAAACGCTCTCTGCCATCCTCTTCTGCCTTTCTTTCCCTGCTCGGTATTCGACCGTCGGTATCGAGGTTTCGTAAGAGTTTTCTATTTTCTCGAGTTGGTGGACGTGAGATACCGTGAGGTTTTATCTCGGGATATACCTGTTTCCAGCTGTTGTAAATTAATGATGTAGAAGTAGCTCAAGGATACGGTGTAGACGCGCGATGATGAAATCGTGGAGTAAAGCGTTTCACGAATATCGTTAGGTCGGGAAGATTTTATTGTTCGGATCGTTCACTATCGCCCTGTTGCTTCTCGGATCGTCTCGTTTCCCCGAATCACCGATTTTCCCGTGCTCTCGTAAAACGTCCAGACGATTTCGATCGCGCGAATTCCGGAAAATCGCCACGGCGTAATCGCGACGTGTTAGGTCGGCGATGGAATAACGACCGCGCGACGACTCGGCATTTTTAGACTCGTTCAACGACCCGCCGCTACCTGTACGCGACAGGCCAGCGAGAATATACACGTTGCATCAGCAACTCATCCTCCGGTAACACGATCTAACGCGAAGCGGTGTACGAGATTAATGAACGGAGATAACCGCGATACGGAACACGTAGTACACCGATCTTCAAACTAGAAACCGTCGTTCGATATTTATTCCGCTCGACCGTCCGGCCTGTCCCATATATCAAACGGGTAATATCGGGTCATTCCGAGTATCGCTAACTAATTCCAACTTTTTCCACCTTTATATCGGCCGAGGATTTATCGATAATCGCGACACGCTGATTAATTCCCCGCTACTTTCCAGTATCGTCCACCAACATCCGCCGTCCTAATACGGGCACCGAGGAAAAGCCGCGAGATCAGCGATATCCACGAGCTGATATAATTCCGATCAATCGGTCGAGACTCTCGGCGAGTCGTCAAAGAGCCGAAATACACGGTAAACCCTCGATTATCCGGCCAATAAACGCACCTACCGGCAATGGAATACCTTGGAAATCGGGAAATTCACTTTCGTAGCCGGAGGAGCGGTTGCAGAGGCATCCTGCCTTGCACGGGGGATCAGGATTTACAGCCGAGTGGTTCGCGGCATTCGAATAAATTTCCCGGAGACCATAGGACGGTTCCGGTGCCGCGCGAGGGCCAGAGAGGGAGCGAGAGAGGAAAATAAATTTCCGGGATCGACGACGACGTCCTGCGCGGCGTCGCGGAGGAAAATCGAGCCGGGCTAATTGCGGCCGGGGGAAGAAGGGACGGTGCCCCGTGCCAGCTGGAAAATCCTCGTCCGCATTCCACGCGGACGGACGCCGAGTCGCGTCCACGGCGAAGAACGGCCGGAAGCCCATCGACCGATGCCGGAATGTAATTTCGTCTTGGCTGAAATTCTGCCGCGAGACGTGGCTCGCCTTATTGGCCCTTATGCGGCTCTCCGACTGCTGCTGCACCTATAAAACTCGCTCCCGGCCATTATTGCGAGCCCTGGCCGCCTAGACGCCCGCGTCCGGATCCGTTCCGGCCGGTCGCCGCGACGCTCTCCTCCCCTTGGACCACGCGTGTGTGTCCCACGTACGAGGAAGAGGAGAATTTGAGGGTTGGTTTATGAGAAGATCCGCGAAGCTTGTCCACCGCGGCGGATATCGGGAATTTATTGCGACGAAGAGACACAGGTGTCGGCGCTGCGATCGAAGAATCGCTTTGTTAATAAGGGTTCGCTGGATGGACGGCAGGCGGGGAATTTCTTGGAAGAGCTGACGCGAGATTATAGGTGCACCGTATTCCGTTATGCAAGATTACGTGCGGGTATAATGATCCAATTAGGACGTACAAGGTATCTCGTTTAGCCGTATCACTCGGATTATCCTTTATTTCCTGTCTCTCTTTTCGCTGCCTGATAAACTTTTTCCGCGAGGAACGCGTTCGAAACGCACCCGGATCGTTTAATCAATGCGATACCGTTTTTATCGGTGTTCCATCCGGGCCGTTAAAGTAACGCGAGAAATTTCAACTCTCCCCTTATCTTCTGATCGCGAGTGGTTGCGAACAATTCGCGATCGAAGAAAGCGATCGCAATCGACGAAGACACGCGCGATGATACGCACGATGATACGCGCGATGACACGCGCGAGCGTACCGCGGAGCGATGGAAACGAGTTTGCAGCGCGTTGAATTTCAGGGTGAGCGAGGAGCGACGACCCTCGACGGCGACCTTTTAAGCGTCGTGCAGGAGCGTGGCGGCGGCGGCGTCGGTGGTAGCGGCGGCGTCGCCGGCGGCGGCTGCAACGCCGTCGAGGATCGATCGTCGCCTCTGCCCCAGCCGAAACAAATAAAACCGTAACGAATGCTCTCGTGACCGGTTTCCACCGGACTCTTTTCCCTTTTTTTCCCCGATAAATCGCGTCCCCCGTCCCATCCGCCGATCCCTTTTATTCCCGTCCGATCCAGGGCGTAGGGCAAATTTTGATTAGGCAATCCGAAGGCTCGATACCATCCCCCTCGCCCTACCCCGCTCGGCTATTCTAGCTTTTCCCATAGAAGCCGAAGCGTCCAGATGGATACTCGAAAGTGGAACGAATCCTTTCGATCGACTTTCGCATTCGTTTCCACCGTTCCGAACCTATTCGATAGAAAATATTCCTCTGCTCTCGAGAGCGAGAATTTTCCTGCCTTTTCCCCGCGATAACGGAATTCCGCGCGCTCTCTAGCAGAAGGTAATTGCCGCGAAGAGGGATAATTCGACACCAACGGGTTGATTACGAAACGCACTTCGCATCTCTGGAAAGTTGAGCGCACGCCGGTATCCGAGGGATAATGAGGAGAAGCATGCCGGAGGACGCGTCATCGATCAATTCTCTACACGCGCACACACACGAGCGCGCAAGCTTATAGACGATGCAGAAACGAGGAAAGAGAGCGATCGACGGACAGTAGGCCAGCGATAATAACTCGGCCGCAGCTGAACCGTCGCAATTTCGAAGTTTAATTTCAAGAACCAATAAAGCCGGGACGATAACAATAAGAGAGAGCGAGAGAGAGAGAGAGAGAGAGAGAGAGAGAAAGAGGATCGAAGAGGCTTTAAAACGTTTAAACGGGCGGAAGGGCAGAGGCGCTTCCGCCGCGTAGAAATAATGGATAAACTCGATGCTTCGTTCCTCGTAAAATTGCCCATTTTTATTATACGAGCTCGGTCTCGCGCGTGAAACGAGTACCTGTCCCGTTTCTAGGCGTTTGTATCCGTTGTATAGAGTAGCGGACGATCGCGTCGGGGTTGCAGAGCGAAGTTAACAAGCACCGTATAGGTAAATGGTGGCAACGTTTCGGACCGCGATATCGATATCCATAAGGGTGGAACGACGCGAAGCAGCATCGGAATGCGCGTAAATCCGGCGATATCGGTATGTAAGTGGGTACGTAGCTGTTGGATCGGGAAGAAACGGGACTGGGATTCGCGGAGAATTGGCGATTAATCTCGTGGAAATCTGATGGAAGGCTGGTGGAAGGATTTGCCGAGGAATCAAGGAATATTCTACTTTCTAAGAGACGCGAGTTCGTTTGGATATAGGTTGGCAATTACCGGCGCGATATCGAACGAGGTATCTAATCTCGAACGCTCGACGAAGAATGCGGGTTGAACTTTCTCCGGCGATATGCCGGTGTATGCTTTATTACGAGAAACGACAGCGATACGACGGTGGAAACTATGATCGATCATCGGTTGCAGCGGAGCGGACAAGAGCGTAGAGTTCCAATGCCAGCTTATACGGTCGAACGGTCGTTTTACGCTAAAGTTGGCACATCGGCTTGGCGAATGCGGGTTATTCGATCGTGCGACGATCGATGCGATTTCGCGCCGTCCTCGTCTCGCTGTTTCGATTATTTTCCCGCGGAACGGAAATACCTAAGTCCGGGCCGACGACCTTCCGACCGGTCCTCCGATAATCCGATAAACTACCGGGCGGAGTAGCCAGGTTCGCGTAATTGCTCGATCAATTTTCTCGCAGCGGCAGCGGCGGAGGCGCGTGGCGGTGTGTAACAACGCGGTGTTACACCCCGAGGAAATCGAGAAACGTTACCGGTAACGAGAGCGAACAGCTCGCTCGGTTCCCACCACCGGTTCCACGCCCGTTTCCTTCGGCCAATTTGAATACAGATCGACACGCGGCGACGTTATTAAGTCGATGCAGGAATTCCCGACGTTCCGAGAGCACCGCGAGAGCGAAAGAGCGAGAGAGAGAGAGAGAGAGAGAGAGAGAGAGATAGGGGGGCCGGAACCGATCGAACCGAGTTTCGCGTCGGACAATGGCTGACAGCGGTAAGAGAATTCCGGCAGGCGAATCGCGAGCGGAATTGCAAAGGGACGGAGAGAGAACGAACAACCGGCAGAGCCTCTGCTCGTTTCGATTGATATACGCTCCTCGTTTTTTGTTCCCGAAAAAGGAGAAAGAAGCCTGAAATATTAGCGGTCGACCCGTCCCTCGCGTGTATCCCCGCTCTAAAACTGCAAGCACGATTCATTCTCGTTCGAACGTTAATCACCGGCCGACTGCTAGGCATTTTCATTACGAGCCGCACGATATCTGCGTAAGTAGGATGCGAAAGCGGTGCGCGCGGTAAACGATATTAAAGCGACACGGACTTATGGCCGTTTACGGTTTAGAATAACGCTCGCGCGGCCTATTAAATCGCCTATGAGAAACGATCGAAATCGTTGGCCGATTTTACGCAACCGCCGATGCACGCGGTCCGCGGGCTCGTAAAAATTTCACGCCGATCTATCTCCGCCATCACCCGCCCTCGTCCACCGTGGTAATCGCTTTTCTCCTCGCTTTTCTCCTCGCGAAATATGGAAAAATCGTTTCCGCTGACTCGCGGCACGNGCGGCCGCCGCTCGCTCGCTAGCTGACCGTGCATTAGCTGCACCAACAATGCATTATTCAGTGCATACACGTTCTGTTGACGTATTTGCCTGTTTCGTAATATGATTGCCGCGATATTATTCCCTGTGTACGTATACCGGCCGCGTGCTCCACCTGCGCATGGATAAGTTGCCGTTTTACAGCGATTCCACCGGCAAATATTAATCCGACCGTCTCCCGTTCTCCGGCCATTCGAATTTCCTGCCTCGTTGTCCGCCTCCGTCCGATCCCGTTTTCGTTTTCGACCGACGACCGGCGTCGCGAGGACGAAACACTCCGCGGCCGCGCGATTCCTAACAATTTCCACCGCAGCGAACGTTATCTATCGCTCACGTAACCGCGCGTTGCGCAACCGCAATCGCGGAAAATTGTACGTTATTAATTTAAAAATATGTTTTAGAAATCGGTTCCTTCGCGATAAATTTCAAAGCATTTGTATATCGATCTCCGCATCGGTACTTTCATGTCCTTTCTCCTGCGCGGTTTCCCAGATACACCTGCGCTCAGCGCTCTTTCCGAGGACTCGTTTGCTTTTTCTCCCGGGGTAATTTAATCGTCGGCTAGAGTTGCTCGTCTGGCTTTCCATCGTCGGAAGATCGCGAGGATAGAAGAGGAGGGAAGATGAGATTCTGAAAAGCGAAACACGTTCGTCTCGAGCCTGTCGTCGCGATGGTTTTCGAATCGTGAAGCGGTCAAAGGCCAAGAAAGGTTCGATTAGCCCTTTTGGCGCGTGCGATTGGTCGGCACCGGGATCGGAACCGTGAGAAAACGAAACGGATCGGACGTAGCACCGGTCGAAAACGATCACTGACAGAATTTCTATAACGCGGCCCATGCGGTGAGAGAGCGAGCGCGGACGACTCGCGTTTCGCACGTATCCGATCCGTGACCGTCCTACCGATGCACATGCCTCTATTGTATTTTTGCTGCATGTGCCATTTAGCTTGCTATTCTTGGCTGAACTTCCGCGTACCTGCCTTGATTGACACGGCGGAGGCGAGCAGCGCGTCTTCTGTCCGCCGATCGCGGACGCCACCTCGCGGACCGATCGGCCATCGGTTCTCGTTTCTTCCCGATGTCAATTAGGTAGCGGATACTGCGACGTCGTGGCGTCGAGACGTCGCGGGAGTCGATAGAGCCGTTGGCTCGATCGAAGGGTGGAATCCGAGCGCGGTTGGTCATCGGTATTCCTTTCGTGTCTCTGCGAACCGAGAATTATGGAATGCTTCGCGTTAACCTTCCATTTTTCATTTCAAACGACGATTTATCGATTTTATTCCTCGACCTCGTTTTATCTCGTTTCCTACATTGTTTCTCCTTTTTTTAAGTTGTTCGATAACGGTTATTATACAATTAAAGTTGATTCGATTCGATAAAGCTGTGGCTGCAGCCTGTTTCACCCACGACCTATCATTTCGCAGGTCATTTGACCAACCGTGGCGAATTTAACGTTAGCACAGCTCGCTACGATTTTTCTCTCGCAATTCGATATTATCGCTCTCGATACTCGAGTTTACGACTCTCCTCGCAACGCGCGGATAATCGATCTCTCGATATCCATCCGTTTTCTCGGTACGTTTCTTCCGAGATTCGTGTGCAGCTCGTTTCGTCAACCGTGACCGATTGGTGAAACGTCGACGTGCCGAACCCGAACGATAATGTTGCCGGATAAAGTTTGGAGTATCTGCATTTTAATTTGCCGAATAAATTTCAGCCTGAACGTTTAACCCTCGATCGGCAAAGATCGCATGGCCTCGCTATCGCGACTAACCGACCAGAAATTCGGAGGCCGTGTCCATCAAACAGCGGCCGGTGGAATTGAAACGAACGAGGCGGGACCGCCAGAGATCGAAAAGAAATTGAGACATGAAAATTGCAAATCGTCCATTGGCTATAACCCGGCGTGGCGCAGCTTTCGCCGCTGAAAACGCATCGATTCCGGTTAATGCGATTCGAAATCGAATTCCCGCTATCGGGGCTGGCGATCGAGGACCCGATAGTTTGCTCGAGTTTTCATTTTCCCCGTAATTACTTTAGAGCGTTCATAGGCGAGACGAGAGCGTGGAAAGGGGAGTATCGGGAAATTCGCAGGACGGGGAGAGGCGAGATCGCGCAACGGTATGAAATTCCGACGAGCGAGCGCGAATCTCTGTCGCGATACAGGCAAACAAATGCAAAAATTCGCGGCCGGAAATACGGAGGCCGATGCGGCGTGGCATCGGGGCCTGGCCCGGCCGCAAATATTTGCGTTGCAGAGTGCTGTCCGCGGTAATAACAAAGGAAAATAGAGCGTGGAACGGACTCCAAGTTCGCGCTGGTTATGCATTCGCGTGACACGCCGAGAATACGCCCTTCCGATTAAACCTGGCCAAGCTTTTCTCGGTTTTTAGCGTCAATCGCGTCGAACGAACGCTTTTTCTCGGTTTTCGCTTCGAATTTTGGTCCGTCTTTCGAATTTCTCGTGTTCCCGATAGATTATTGCGTCCTAGATGACGGTCAATAGCAAACGTTTTACCCTAAAGGACTTTATAGTTTTTTTCGCGATTTTCGCGGTTTTCGCTTCGAATTTTGGATCGTCTACCGAATTTCTCTTCGATAGATTTCCGCGGTTGCGTGTTCGTTTCGATAATTTCCATTTCTCCTGGGTGAATCTTCGTTTTTCGCGTTCTAAACGACGGTCAATAGCAAACGTTTCACCCTAGAGGATTTTATAGTTTCCCTCTTCGTAGTTTAGTAACGAATCGCGAATTTCGCGTACCGTAGCACGTCATAAACCATATCTGCGATTTTATTTCGCTTCCGGTCCCAAGATTGGCATCTTGGAAAAATAAGATAAACCGACTGTCCGGAAAAACGGGTATCTCCGTCGAGAGGCCGTTTATTTACTCCGGCTAGCGATTGCGAGGCTGCAAACGGACGATTCTATAACCGTTAACGCGTGTCCCGAAGCCCGGAGCCTCTATTCCCGATGCTCGTGGCGGTGGCGCGCGGTCGATTTAAATTAATAAAGCTAATCGAGCCATAATCTATCGGGCAGAGAGAGCGGTGAACGCAGCGGAGTACGCCGGTCCATTGTTGATCGCGCGCTTCAAAATATGCAAATGAACGGGGGATGAAAGCGCCCCGACGCGCTGTCCGGCCGTCATCGCTCAGTCGCGCGACGCCGGCATCGACACCGGCGGTCCGCCTGTGTGCGTGAGCCTGGACATGCCGGCGATAATGAAAATACCGCGATGCCAGCGGGCTCGACGATCATTACGGTCATCAGCGAGATGACCGGCTCGATAGTCGATCAATTAAATAACCCTGCCCGGCTGCGAGCGAAATCGATGCCAAGCCTGGCTCAGCGACGCAATCCGGCTTCGGGTCCATAAGCGAGTTCCACGGGATTGCGAAATATTTTCCACCAGTAGATGGGATAATGGAGAGGAGAGAGTAGAGCTGTTCGCGAGGTATTAGCATAGACGTCGCACGAATCCAAATTCTCCCTCTATCTAAAGTTTCTTTTGATTTCAAACGATCGACCGTGGATAAATTCCGATTATTTTCCTCGAAATCCTTCTCGGAAGCTGAGATGTCGCGAATCGGGATCAGTAGCCAATTTCGCGTCGAAATTTTAATCGGGGTGAGTCACGAATGGGGCGAACGTTGCGGTCATCGTTTGGTACCATCGGCTAGCCATGACGATGACCATTGTCCACGAAAACCACCCTCTCGCGCAGCGATGATTTTTTAATCGATAGTCTCGCCTACGGTATCGCGCGAGAACATTTCCCGCTGCCGGAAACCGTCGGAAACGATAAACATTACCGGTGAGAGGCGTGGTCTGCGGATACAGGGTCCGATGTAACAACACGGTCGCGTCGTAACCTGTTCGAGGTTAATTTTGGCCGATGTCTTTCCGTCTCGCTCAGTTACGTGTTATTCTTCGCAGTGCTCGGACGAGATGGCTCGACGCGTGACCGACCTTGCCGTCGACTCTGCCACGCGCCATTGGAATTTACAACGTTGGACGAAAGGTTGATGTTTGGAAAACAACGCGAATCAGGTGCTGCTTGCGAGGTCCAGGATATCTGCGCTTCGAGGAACGCGTTACCGGTAAGTACCAGCGAGATACCGATTACGACAGCGAAGGATTTTAAAATTCCAGGATATCGAGGGAAACGCGATCGCGGTTCGATATTATTTCACGCGTTATCTACGAGAGGAGAAAGTTTCGCCAGATGTGGCTTTAATCCGAATCGCCGGGAGTGCTCTTGATCTATGCCCGAATGCCACCGTGCACAGCAACCGTTGCCGAGTCCTTTCTCGAAGAATTTCCTTATTAACGTGTCATATTTCAAAGCTACTGCCAGTTATTCCGGCGCGTATGCACGCGCGTTTGTTAAAACGCTGGCAAAGTAACAAGTTTCATTTCGCGGTAATACGGTTCTCATCCGGCACGAAGGCGCGCGACTCCGCCTTTCTTCCTCGTTAAAGTAGCTTCTTCTATCAGCGTCCGCGTCCCGATGATGATACTCTTTTAGTCGGACGTTTTTACACGCAATTTGCCCAGGGAAATCATGCTGGCGCGCGAACACGATCAAACGGCCAAACCTGCGCACCGCTATCCGCCGGGTTTGCTTGATTTTTATTTAACGACTGGTTTGCGAAACCGCGTTGAGCGACGATAAATTACCGAGCTGAACGCCGAGCTTCCAGTAAATAATGCTTCCCCGAACGGTTTCCATTACGGCTGGCGCGAGCGAGCGCGTACAAACGGCGTGTACTTTTTCGGTGTAAATTATTGCACTCTGCCGAAGCCATCGGGGATCCTAGGCCATCGGGGCCCGATTGTAAAAACGGGCAATAAGGGGCCGGCCGCGGCTATCGCCCGTTTCTATGCAACTTCTTCGGCATTACCTTGAAATACGAGCGAGCAGAGACGGCCGGCCGTGTTGCAACCGCGATTGTAACGGGCCACGTGGCCTCATCGTCGTAAATATTACGCCCGGTAGGCAAACGGTCCGCCTTCCTTCCGCGAATTCGACCGGCCAACCAACGCTCCGATCCTCCTAACCGCGAATTCGTGGCCTAACCATCCAGTTTCCACTTCTTCTTCTCCTTCTTCATCTTCCACTTCTTCCTCTTTGCCCGCTTCTTCCCCGCTGCGGACCTTCGCGGGAATGGCAGCTCCGGAGTCGCTTCGAACGAAGTAATTACGCTCGTTCGGTAGCCACGCGACTCCGCGATACGCGTTTTATCGCGACGGTAAATCAACCCGTGGATTTACTAAAAATTCTCCCTCGAATTTCCACCTCTGCGACGAAGAAAAGGAAAGGGAAGAAAGAAACGGAAAAATTCTTCGCTTCCCTCGCGGAGGAATTTGCAGAGGAAACTCGGTCTACCGTCCTAACCTACCAGTTCTAACTCGCTGTCGTTTCCATTTCCGCGAAAAAGGTAGAAAGAGCGAAATTTCCTCGAGGTAATCGGGAAAATTCGAGAGGAAATCACCGGACCGGGAAGGTTTATCGCGGTGCCGATCGTGATCCATTGGGCGGTTGGAAGGGCGTTGGTCGCGATGGTTCGTCGCGACGGTAGACGACGCGGGATATAGGCGCAATTACCGTCGCGGATGAGGACTTACCGAGAGGGCCAATTCGCGGAGCGGAGAGGAAGTTGTTGGATAGAAGATCGGCTGCGTCGCGTCTGCTCGCGCGCTTCCTCGTCCTCGGCCGGGGCTTTATTGGGCTGATTTAAATAACGAGGAGGCGAGGGGTGCTATCTCGTGCCTCCGCCTCTTTCCGCCCCTTCCCAAGGCTTTCCGCGGGCCGAATATCTCGTCTCTGCTTCCCCCTCGGCCTCTTTCCCGGCCGCGGTAGTCGCGATGAGCGAAGGATTTACGGTCTTTTATTGCGCCGAGCGTTCATCTCGGCCGAATGCAAATTAAGATCTCGCTGCCCTCCGCGCTCGTAGACACGTACCGTGGCTGCGGTGCAGCGGCAACGGAGAAAAGGAGCTTTTGTCTCGGGGCTTGGCCCGTTCTGACGTGTACAATGCTCGTCTTTGTAGCGGGTTGTTACCCGGCCGCCTCTCTTCGCTTCTCTCCGCCCCTCGGCCCCCGCCGCTGATTTTTACCCTTGCTCGCGAGCTCCGTCTCTATTTTTCTCTCTCTCTACTCTCGGTAATTTCGACCACCGAATCGCTTCTTCCAGCCGTACCACCCGTCCCAACGACAGATTTATACCCTTCGACGTAGTCGATTAAAATTTACCGAGCAAATTGCTCGTAAACGGAACGACGAAAGCGTCGCGTGACTTTTCGTCCCGAGGATCCGCGAAGCGAGGAAGGACCGAGCGGAAACTTGCTCGAGCGAGCCGTGCCCCGGGAAGCAACGGTGCAACCACGTTTCTCCGTTTCTGCGAGATACACCGCCGGCTACGCGAATAATTCACCTGCAATTTTAGGCTCGACCGAGCCGCGTAATAAACCAGTTTATACGCGTATTAAAGCCGCGCTTTTTCCCTGGCAGACTGCAAGAATCGCAATATGATAATTGCTCGGAACCAGCGTGCACGCGCGCGCCTTCACCCGACTAGCCTACTTTCTAATCCCCGGCCCCCCGCGCGGCACGCAGAAGCCGTGAACTTTGCTCGCGTTCCTCTCCGAATATCCCGGCGCGTCGCGCCGCACCGCGCGAAATTGCGGGGAAAAGTTGCGCAGAGAGAAATTGCGGAATTACCGCGGAGACGCGAGATCAAAGGGGTCGTCTCTCGCTGGAGGAGAGAGACTCCGCGGCGACGCGCCCGGGAGAAATTGCAGGTTAAAAATGTAGAGGGCTCGCGGAAGCAGCGAAGGTCGATTCGCGTAGATTAAAAAATCGTAGGACAGAGAGAACGAGCCGCGGCCACAAAGAGGGATGATTTCCAGAGTGCAGGAGAATTTCCGAGGATGTTTAAGGAAGATTGCGAGCCTGGAGAGGGCTGGCAGACGCTCAAACGGTGGATGATGCCGTGAAACGCGGGGCGGAATTTCAGAAAGAGGAATCTCGTAGTAGTAGATTAAAGAGAGCCCGGAGCGGGGCGGAAAAAAAGCTTGGAACAGAGCGTGAAGGTTGAAATTGGCCGAAAGACAGCAAAATACAGAGAGAGAAAGAGGATTAGGTTCGAAAAATGGAAAATACGCGTCCTTGCCGGGGCAAAGAGAGACGACGTGACCACAAGCGAGGCGTAAAGAGCTGTCGCGTCGTTTCGGTTTCATCGGAAGCCACCGAGGCGGCCGCAGAAATTGTCCGTAATTACGGTGTCCAGGCGCATGACGATCGTAATGCACGCATCGCGGTGCTCCTTTTTTTTCGTGACGGTCTCGTCATGTGCGTTCCGTTGGATTCGCGAGGCGCGCGCCATATGACAACTCGCCCGGAGAACGGTAGAGAGAGAGCGAGGGAGAGATAGAGGCGGCTATTCCGTGGCTAGGGGCACGACACCCCCCGTGTTTCCCGAAGGAATGCGCCGTTTCCCTCGTGGCGCGTGGTCACGATTAAACGGCCGCTGCATATGGACGAAAGGATTGGCTAGGAAAATTAAATGCAACTGTCGCTTGGCGGAGCGGAGAGCGAAAGAGAGGTAATTCGTAGCGGTGGCCGCGGCTCTGTCAACGAGCACACGTCAGTTTGCCGGGTTTCCGAGGGTCCGGCTAAACGCATCATACGGCTTCGAGGATAAATACTGGCGCTGCACGCGGGAAAGGGGTGTCGCGATTGGGGATCGAAACGAATGTGTCATCCGGATCGGTCGTGCTCGAAAGCTTCCGAGGGATTCTCGACGCTGACCGATCGCTCTTCATGCCCGGATAATCCCGAAGGCTGAACGGGGGGTGTAGGAAACGGGGGCCGGCCGCGTGCATGCCGGACCAAGCCTCGATTAATGCCTTTCCCGCCGCTCCCGTTGTAATTCCTCGCGACTTAAACTCGTCAAACATCGGCCGGTGTTTAATTAACGGGTTATCGGAGGAGCGGCTGGTCCTTGTTCGCCGAAATAGCTTCGGAGGCGGTTCCACTGGGGATAATTTAACGGAGGGCAGCGTCCAGAGTGTCGATCGACGTCGAAGCGTCGATAGTCCAACTATTATCCGCGACTTCTTCTCGGCTGCGTTTCCGTTTTCGTCGGTTTCGTATCGTTCGAGAAACGCGGACAGATCGTCCAGTAAACAAATCCGACGAAGACGCGTGACAGGAAATCCTCTTGCGCGATCTTCCGCAACCGGAAGAAGGGATCCACCGGCGATCGATGGACAACCTGTGGTTTTCGAGGGAAACGCGGTTCGGAAACGGCGCGGACGAAGGACGGAAACGGGCGTCGGTCTGGAGCGCGCAATTATCGCGATGGTCGCGGAATTAATAGGCGAGCGCGTGTCGCGCGACGCGCGCAGGCACGCAATTAACGGGTACTCGTTTCTTGCGAAACGCGGGACGACGACCGTAAGAAGGTGGAAGTTACGAGCGGCGCGCTGAAACGGTTCCAGGGAATTCATTGGTTCGCCGGCCAGTGTGCTAATGGCTTTAATCCCGAACACGAGGATTACTACGCTTTGGTAGCCGGAGAAAGAGCGTCCTGTTGCGGCTACGATGATCGGGGCCGCGGACGTTAACCGGCGACGATTAACGTCGCGACGGGGCGTGCGCGGTATACACGCCTCGTTCCTCTGCAGAAAATTCGAAACGACCGCGCCGGTGTTCCAGGGATAACGAACGGGGTTGAACGAAACGCGGTTGGAGGCACGGTGATTGAGCTGCCGCGGGAAGTCCGCCTGGTTTTCATGTCGAAACAGCGGTAAAGCTTTTGATGAAATAGTTAACTCGCGGCCACCGTCGTCCATTGATTTATTATCCTTTCCTTCGAGTTAGACTTAGTCCAGCTCTCTCTCGGTTTTCAGCCTCGCCTTTTCTTTTAATTTCTTCGTAAATCTTGCCCGCTTTCTCTCTCTCCTTCTCCGACTATAGGTTCTTTCGCATCGGCGATGGAACGCGTCGATAAAGCCGGACCGAGAGAAACCGCGATAACCGGAAAAATTGCTCGAACGACTCGGCGTTCGTCGAACCCTCGATTACGATCGCTCCTCGATTTCCCGCTGGTTAACCCTTTCGGTCTGGCCAAACACAGCGGAGAAATCGGCAAGTTAAATCGTTAATTTATATTCATTAGATACAAATTGAATATCGCGCTATACCGCGATGGGGCGGAACAACCCCGAAGGCTGTCCTCCCTTTCACCGTTTGCACGGGTCGTCGCGTGAAATTCTGCCAAGATAGACGGCCTAGGCTCGTCGGTCTGACGAATAGACCCTGTCGCGGCGATAATGCGTTTCACCGACACCCCGGTTACACCCGTTTATCGATAATGAGACATCTAAACTGCCGCGATAACAGACGCGCCGCGAATCTAGCCGAGTTCGCGGAGAAAAAATCGCACGCTCGCTCCGACCTCCGATACTTATCGTCGGGGAACATTGGGAAAGTTCGAAACGATGGAGTATTTGTCTCTGTCCCCGGCTAGTCCACTCTTCCCGCGGTTCTCGGTCCCTCGGGAACTCGATGGATACGTTGAAAAAGAAAAAAAAAACGATACAGTCGATATTCCACGTCTTTTATCGCAATGATATATTCTCGATGTGTTTTTTGCTTATTTTTTTCCTTTTTTTTTTTTCTCTACGCGTCTCTTCTCCGATAGAAACATCCCTGAATGCAGGATAGCGTATGAATCACACCAACGATTGCATCGCGATCGATATAACGATAAGCATTCGATAAGCAACGCACCTTGCACGGTCCAAGTAACTTTTATTCTCCCGGGAACCTGAAATTCGTCAAATGCGTAAAATGAATCGAAACATCGCAACAATTGCGACCACTTTTACGAGAGTAGTACCTTCGATCGTTGGAATATTTATAACACGGAGAAAAAAGCTCGGAATACACCCAATACCATAAATATTATCGTTCGTGGCATCGGTTGTGCGATGAATGAAGGACCCCTTAGCACGGTAACCGCGGTAAAAGCGAAACGGTAGCCGAAACCGGCTGGCAGAGCCGCGAAGGAGAGCAGAGCGAGGACCCGGGGAAAAGAAACGATACGCGAAAGGAATAGAAAGCGAGCCGCTGGCGAAGAGTCCGAGGCGGAGGCCTGAAGGAAGGAAGGTGGACGAGTGGCTCGGCGCAAAAGCGCTCACGATGCTATCAGCCACTGACCCGAGCACCGCGGTTCGTTTGATTACACGTTCCGGGCAGAGATTGTCCCTCCCCTCCCGCGGAGTGAAAATTACGGCAATATACGCGAGCGGCGACCCCCCGGGCCTCCCCGGGCCCCTCCTGGCCGAGGCGGGACCCCTTTTGTTGCGGCGGCCGCGGCCACCGCTGACGGAAAGACGTTCTTCGCGGCTGAGCATAGGTTCCCGGATAATTTTAGCCCTTTTGTACCGTGCGTACGACTCGTGGGCGTGCGTCACCCTGGCAAAGAGCCACGCGAAGAAGAGACACGCTCGTCCTGGTCGCGTGTGCCCATGCGTGCGCTGCAACGTGTTATGAAACGCGAAACGTCACTGCCCTCGCGGACTACCTTGCTAATGAGGGGTTCTTCCGCCTCCTCTCGCCTCTCCCTCCTCTCCGTCCTCTCTCCTCCACCTCCATCTCGCTTCCTCCTCTTTCTCTTCGCGCACCGATGCGTCGTGTCGCCAACTTCGCCGAACACGCCAGCCACTTCGCGGAACCACGCGACAGGAGAGCGCGTTTGGGGTGGAAATTGGGTCGAGAACCCCGCTGCAGTTCCAGTGCCCTTTTCTTCCTCTCTCTCTATCTCTTTATTTCTCTCGCGGGGGTTTTTCCAACGTCGACGGGTAACCCGTTCGTACGCGAACTGCAGGTTTGTTCGAGGGAAGAATTCGACGGAACTCCGCGGCGCGTCTGCATGTTCCGAACTGGATGATCCTCGGAACGCGAGGAAGGTGGCCGGTATTATTTCTCCTGGGAATGAATGCTAAATTCCTGTTTCCCGGCTTTCCAAAGGGCAGAACGAACCGATACTTCAAAGAATCTTTCACTGCCTTTGGCGGAGGCAATGCCCTTTTGTTCTGGTTTCGTTCCATTCAGCAAGGGCCGATGAAAGGATTGAAAAAAGGGTCCGACAAAGGTGGTGGGCGTGCACGGGTCGTATCCGCGTCTTCGTTTTCAATAAGACGTAATCAACATTCGTAAACGTGCAATCGAAACGGACGCATCCTGACTCGCCGCGCGCGCGGTCAATGTCCCGGGTCGAAAATCGCGGAACCTTTAATCCCGAGGACTCGCGGCGAGCAAACGAATAAGCGAAGAAAAACGCGAAACAGCGGGTGAATCTAATCTGGCAATCGAGCAAATAGAATCGATCGCGGGGACGCGAGGGGGAGAGAAGGGAAGAAAAAGGGTCCGATCTAGAAAGCAAGAACACCACCTCGGCTGACTCTGTTTGTATCGCCAACGGCTTTCTTTAATCCAGATCCCACACGATCATCCTTTCTAATTAACGTCTGCTGGCTCGGTGGAAAAAAAGTCTCGGGATCAGCAGACGAGTAGAAGGAGGTGGAGGAGGAAGGAGCGATCGGTTCGATAAGGGAAAAAGCTTTCGTCTCGAACGTTTCGAGAAGGTTTACCCAGGTGGTCGAGCGACCTCGAGGCAACCCTAATTGAGGGGAAGTTGCAACCATTGCAGAAATGATTAAACTCTTACGAGGCGACCGGCCGGAGAGTGGAAATACGTGCCACTCGGCTTAATGGAGCCACGATGACGTGTCTCCACCTATCCACTGTAATAATTATCCGGCATTACGGGCCTGATGATACCTGTACTCGTCACGCGTTACCGAGCGACACTGTTCTCCGTTCTATCCCCCTGTAACGTTAATTACGATGCAACCGGACTCGCAGTTTACCGCGCGCCGAACGATAAACCGTGCATCGCCGGTCCGCCAACTGTGTCCGTTCCACGGGCTTTCTTTATGTTTGCTCGTCGCGAGCGAGTCCGGCGACACTTGTCACGATCGCACGAGTAAGCACAGGGTAATGGGTAAATTAGCCGTGACGCGAATAATCGAGTATCACCGGCCGTTCGATCCACTGCTCCAGCCACTCCGAAGGTTGACACGCGTGAAACAGAACTCGCGGAAGGTCGACGCGGAATTCTCTCACCTGTTCTTCCGGAGAAGGCGAGACTTTTCCGGCCGTGAGAACCATTCGTCATCTCCTGTCAACGAGTTAATTACTCGCCGACTAATCGTTTAACTGATATTCGGAATTACCGCGTCGACGTTTTCCGCGAAGCTTTCATCTCAAGCGAGCCCCTTTTCTACGAGGAAACGCGTTCGAAGCGTGTCTTGAACACAGCGAATCGAGTCGAGTCGAGGGAAGAAAGGGAGAGAGAGAGAGAGAGTTTTGGAATGGGGCACCCTATCGCGTTACTACACCGAGTAACGAGATGATGGTTGATCTCGGATCGGCAGGTCGGAGAGAAAAGGCCGGAGGCGTCGCGGAGTTGCAGTCGGCAGCGTCGAAGACGGACGACCCCCACGGGAGGGGCGGAATTTCTCGGGATCCGGGGCTGGAAAACGCTACTAATTATAATCGCATTAGGATCGTTGGCGCCGCTACTCGAGTCGAACCGAATATCCCCGTTGCTCCGCGTTTCGTAGCCGTGAACGATGTTTGCTTTACCCGGACCCCTCCGCGCCTCTCGCCCTCTCGTCCGCGTACTAATTATGTATCTCGTGTTCCCGTTTAGTACTCACGGACGGGCTTCTTGCTCGGATTAACGCGGTAATGGTAGCTGGGTCCGTTTGGAGAAGGAGCATCACCTCGGGCCGGATCTAGCCGGGAGAAATAAGTGTCATCGATTAGCGCGAACGCGCGACTCGCCGAAGGAAAGTAGGAAGAAGGTCTACGCGAAGGGGTACTAAAAAACGAACGAAACAAGCCTCGGACTCGTGGACGCTCGGCGTCGCGATCGAGGCGCATCCCGGAGCCGGTTCCGATCCCCTCGCACGAAGCAGTTACCGCTTTTTTCCCCGACGTATCTCGTCCGGAACGAGTGATCGGAACAACTTTGTCTCGCGAGATTGCCGCGTTACCCCGTTGCATCCCTCGCTTATCCCTTATCGCGGCGATCCATCGCCGACCGACAGGCGGAGGCCGCAAATAATCCTTCGAGTATCGTGCCGATCGTCGCGGCCGATTTTATTTCACCTGTACGGTGAAACTCGATCTCGGCGTTCCCGATCGAAATCGAAGAAGCTCGCGGCTCGATCCTCCAGCGCTCCGTTTACAGGAGCAACCGAACCGTGTCCCGTCCCTCCGCGTCGTTAGCGTTTCGCGTGCGCTTTGACCGTGACCACGAAGCGTGGCGGTCGTGCGTGTGTCACTCGATGACTCCTGGCCCGGCTCTCTCTCTTTCTCTCTCTCTCCGGATCGCTCTCCTACTCCGCCCAGAACGTGCACGCTTTAGCTTTGTTCCTCGCAAACGCTGCGCGCACCAGGGGTACCGTCGCGCGGAGCGAAGCTCGCGCTCGCTGCGACCGCGTCAACTGCAGACCACTCGCCGTCGCCTCCTCCCTTTGCCCTCCGCCTTTTCTTCCCCTCTTTCCCTTTGTCCAAGCTGGGACAGGTCAGTGGAACGGGTATACTCCTCCGAGCCGACGCGGAGACGTCTCGTCTCTTTGTTTCGCAAATTTTTCCCTCTGCGATCCTCCTTTTATTTTTCTCCGTCTAAACTCGACTACGGTGCCCCGATCGCCAACGCGCTGCGGCAGTTCGAGATTCCAACGACCAATGGTTTCTTCTCTATGGAACGTCCCAATCGAACGAAAAGCAACCCCCCGTCGATCGGAGAGGAGAAAATTAGCTGCCGATTCGAGCTGCCCCCGGTTCTTACCGCACCCGACGTTTCCGTTTCGCGAGGCCACTACGCGACCGTGGGTGCCCTTCTCCTCTCTCACTCTCTCTCGCCTTTTCCTCTTCTTCCTCCTCGCACGTACGTACGGTGCATCAGCTGCAGCCGGAGCTTTACAGCGTAGCGGTACTGCTAACAGCTACCGACGATTTATTCAAGAGTGAAAATTAGGGTCGGCTCCCATACCGGCTTTCGGCCATTACCTCCGACGATTCCAGCCACCGGTCGTCATTAGCCGACCACGCTTACACGCTCCTATCCGCGAATTTCGCGCCAGCCCACCGACACCGCCAGCAATATCGTTGTTTATTCCTATTTTTCAATTTTCACCGATTCTCCACGCGAAGTTTGGTCGACGAGAGGGAAGAATAGGAGTAACGCGAGAGAATGGCGAAGACGAAGAATCCCCGCGGAGACAGTGGATGCTCGTACGCGCGCGGTCGTAACGAGATCGAATTAAAAACGGAGCAGCAGCGAGAGATTAGATCTCAACGAGAAACCTCCTAACCGAGCGGTCGCCTATCATTTAATTTACCATCCAATCCCCTCTGCGAAGTCGCGGCGTTTAACAACCGGTGCATCGACCACAGGGACAGAGACGGTAGGAGCGAGGATCGCGCGGGCAGGAGCAGCGAGGAACGAGAGGGAAGGAGAGGGCAGGCGGCGCGGGTAGAAGCGGTAGCAACGACCACGACGAAGACGGCTGCTGCAACATTTACCGTCGACTTCTATCCTTCAGGGGTGGATGACTCGAGAGGTCGCCTCCTCCTCGTGGGCCTCGACACACAACTACTGTTCGCCACATGGCCTCCTCTCCTCGCTTCTAGTATCCCTCCTCCTCCTCCTCCTCCTCCTCCTCCTCGACCCACCGTTCTTTTTCTCCTCCGCTTCGCTTCTCTCTCGCGCGCGTTTTCCATCGGTCCGCGCGCCTCGTTCGCTGCCGCGAGCCGCAATTATTGCCAGTATTCCTGGGCTGACGTGACGTGACACGCTCGGCCCATGTGCGCGGGGTCAGGCGCACGGGGTTAGCTGAAATTACGCCGACCAGGCGCCTCCGTCGAGCAACGAGTTACGAGTTACATGTACGCGTGCCGCTGTTTCCCTGCCGCCGCTACTGCGATGCTTCTTGCGCGCGTGCACTGCCAAGGACGCGCGGTCCTCTTTCTCCCTTCCTCCCATCCAGCCTCTACCTTTCTCTTTCCTTTCTCCCTTTTATTTCGCTTTATTCCGTGCGCGACGAGCGTCGGAACCGAACGAGAGACAGAGAGAGAAGGAAACACGAAGATTTCGCGTTCGGGGACGAGGTTTATATTTCGAAACTCTCGGGTCCGCTCGGCATCGAAATCGCGATCGCGAAAGCGAGGAAGATAAGGCGAGATTACGGGAGAAAGAGGGCCAGAGAGGAGGAGAGAGGAAAATCAAGGGAGAGGGAGGTTAAGAGGAGGAGGAGGGCAGGTCGAGAGGGGTAGAGGACCGTGACTCGCCCGTGACATCGCGATTACGCTCGCACACCTGTGCCCGACCCCGCTTCCACTCCAGTCGGCCACTTACTTTAGCAATCGTCACGTGCTGCAACCAGCCAGCCACGCGTCTCCAGCTTAAATCCATCGCCGATTAACTTTCTCTTCGTATCCAACTAGCGATGTTCCAATAACCGGTGATTGCAGAATTCGACATAATCCTCGTTTCCCGGTGAGGCATCGCAGTCGCCAGATGGAAGTTGGATAATCGGTAATCTGCCCGATGACGAATGCAACCGGGAAACGTACCTTGGCTGCGCGCGTAACGCTCGCAACGCGACGCGAGATTCGCGTGGGCGGATTATACGCGCAGTTTCGGGTAATTAACGAAGATTGCACGAATTTTGCTCGGTATCTTTATTACCGCGTTTACCTTATCTCTGGACACGCGGTGAACGCTTTTACGCGGGCGCGGACTAATAGCAACCACCCGAAACTCGTCGGGTGTCGAAAACCCGTTAATCCGAAGCGCTCCGAATTACTCGAAGCTTGAAAATCTAAATTACACATACGTTGATGGACGCTTCTAGCGATATTTATTTTCTTTGGAACTGGAACAAAAACATTGGAACAAAAACTAACAGTTGAAGACACTTCCTTATAAGCAACCATAAAATAAACACGTGAACTCGTTACAAGAAAATATCCTTAGTTGACGATCCATAATTTCCACGATATATCGCTAAACAGATATCACGACGCCTGAAGAACAGCGTATTATCTAATTTTCCGTCTTTCTTCCCAAAAACAATCCCAAACGTCTCCAAAACTCACCGACCTGAGACAAAACTGGTCAATCAGAAGCTCCCTTAACTATTCGAAGGTTGAGACTCGAAATTACCACCCGAGAAAACCTAACCGTATTACCTAGCCCTCTTGAATCTCGAAGGCATTCGAGATCTCGAAATGGAGGCAGAGCATCCTCGCGGAAACGTTGGCAAAGGAAGAACTGCCTCGACCGCAGGTCGGAGCACGCTCTAAGCGCACGATATCCTGGATTCTATTAAATTACACACGGTCTGGAGTTGGTCGCGGAGGCCACGTGGCACAGCGCAGACTTAACAGCGTCGCGGTGCAACGATTCAAGCGGTTTCCCGTACGCGGCCGCGACACAGGCCTGCGCTGCAGCCACGCGTCCACCCTGGTTCTCGCGGTATAAATTATGCTACCCGCCGTCCCGCCGCCGCGTATTGATTAATTCCAACCGCTGTTCCGGCGGCCAAGATTAAATCTCGGGATTCGCGGCTCCTTTGCCGGCGCGATGCGCTCGCAGGTAGTTGCGCGATGCTTGTAATCAGCGCTGATTCCCGATCCCTTCTTGGACCATCCGCCTGCGACCCCGCGGCACCAAGGTCTTCAAGACCATTACTCGCGCGTCCACGCGCTTCCGTTTCCTCCCGGAACTTTACCATGGGCTCTCAAAGCGCTCAGGATACGAGAAAGTCCAAGATTTCCTCGATCCTGGACCAAGCAAATGGAGTCTGCAACGATCCTGACTTCGAGGTGCATACGCTCGCTAACTGTCGCTGATACGTGGGTCACTCCGCGAGCTTTTTGTCGGTCGGCCTAGTTCGTCCGGCTAAACTGCTCGTTAATATTCCAGGGTAGAGCGTCGTTGACGCAGTTGTGACAGAATTAAGGGAATGATTAGTTCAATGTAGCAAGGCGTCTAGGTTTACGCGCGGTGTGAAACGTCTGAAACCCTCGTTAAAACGAAACGGGGAGGAGTAAAAAACATGTAATCTGAAAAAAAAGATCTGCAAAGAAAGATATCACGGGATGATCGTGTCCCTGACGGGAGAGATCGACGTTGGAGAAATTCCGTTATCGATCGTGATCCTAAAGTGGTCTGGTTTCTAATTAAAACGCGCGATGTAACGAAGCGTCGCGGACGGAAAAACGGAGAAAAACAGAGGGTTGGAGAGGGCGTCGGAGAGCAGCGAAGCTGGCGCATGCCACAAGTGTGCCCAGCACCGGATCCTATTGGGTTACAACCCGACGTCGCTCCTCTTCGTCGGTTTAGTGTTACCGCGTTCTACGCACGCAGGAGTCGCGCTATGGAAGCCCTAGGCCCACTGCGAAATGGGTGCACATTCCACGTGCGTTGGCCAGTGGGTCTTAGAACAGGATCGAAGGAGACACCTCGACGAATTAATCTGGCTCCGCAACTCCTTCCACGTGGTTGCCGCGCTAATTAAGGGCAGCCTTAAAATCCGGCCTCCAGGAGGCGAGAGAAGCTTCCCTTGCGCGAGTTTTTGTTTCGCAAGGGCGGTGGTCGCTGAAAAGGTGTGCTCGGCTTGTTGTTGTCTGACGACGAGGTTAGGGTCGGATCAGGGGTATCGAGTGGTTTGACGAGGCGTTTAAGGCACTCCGAAAATAGAGACGAGTAGTTTTTCTTCCGCGAGAATGTTTTCCTATTTTTTTACGAGTCTCGGGGTAGGGTTAATGGCTCGATAGTCGCAGTCGGTCTGGTGGGGTGCACGACACGCCAGTGAGACTAAACACTCGTAACAGGGGCTGTTCGTTTTTTTCTTTTTTTATTATCGACGAGTACTCTAATAACTTTAATGTTTTGTTTATTATACAGTGAAGGATCGAGTAAAGATACTGCACCGATTTTGAAAAGGTTTCGCGAATGTATAAAGCTTCGAAGGACCTCGTTACGCGATTGTTGCGATACCTGTTCGTAGTGATACCTGTTCATTTCAAGTTTACGTTAGCTATTGTTTAGAAACGTTGCGCTGATAAAGAGCCGCAAAGCGAGACTGACTGGCGAAACAGTTGCCTTTCTCCGGAGGAACGGAAAAATCGGGTAAATTCGAATTTACATCGCGATAATGCCAAGAGCACGAGGCGAAGCCAAAGAGCAGCGCGGCACGATTCGCTCCACGGTTAAGCGAATTTCGCGAAAAATCGTCGCGGGGTTGCGCCACTCTCCCTTTCAAAAGCGGCCTGGCTCGGTTTCGCGGCGTTACCGTATTATTTCGCCCGGCTTAATGCCTGCATCCGTACAATATAACTGGTTGGCCGGTTACGCAACCGGCCATAAGATAAGAAATCCCGTAGGGCAGTAAAACTCGTAACGCTCCTGATCGCTTTTAGTTTTCCGTTCCGCGGCTTTCGACTCGGCTGCTCGTTACCTCGCAAGCACGCTCCATTTCTCGGGGCTTTCCGACCAACGCCGAGCGGAAAGCGAGACGGGAGAACAACAAAGACCGTGTAAACGAGGAGGCGCGTTTCCAATGCTGTCGGACCTCGTAGACTAGAGGAAAGAAAAAATTTCGAAACGGAAGAGGAGAAAGAGGAAAAAATTGGAGCGGGGTGAGGATCGGCTGGGATGGCACGTCGCGAGCAATTGTTGCCGAACGGAGCGAGGCTGCCCTCACCAAGAATCGGATCCAATGAAGTCAATACGGACAATAGCTCGATAAGTAGATAATAATGCATAATATAATAAGAGAGGACCGGGTGCGCGTACGGAACGCGAGCCGTTGTGTGTTGGTAGCACGCGCCACATTGAGCCGCCAATTCAAGCTGCTTGAGAGCGGCCTTTAACGACTCCTTTCTACGCGCTGCGACTCCGCCGCGCGCACAATGCCGTTTCTTAAATTTTATCGTTACTCGTTCACCGACCGGTGCCGTTGGATTTATGTAACGCGTGGCCTTAACTGCGTTTGATAAGCCTAAACGACGCGACCTCTTCTTCCCTTTCCGTCTACGTTTTTTCCTTCCAAGTCTTCTCTCTTTCTTTTCCTTTCCCGATCGAAGCTTCGTCTACGCGACGAAACCGTGGAAATTTTCGTGTCCCGAGAAATCACTCCGGCATAGATCGGATTCGTTCAAGACGCAGAGGCGAGCTTTGATTAACCGTCGGGGAAGCTTTCACGCACAGGCGTACAGGGTCATAATCGGGTCTCGTTTGATCACCGAAGTTAAGCTGCATTCGACACGGCTTTAGCGCTTATAGCCCGTTGTAAGCTAGTGTCGGGCCATTTGTAAGCTCTCAGCTCTGCTATCGATTAATTACCGATGCAGACGAATTTCCACGACATCGGAGGAATACGAAGAGCTCCGCGAAACGAGTGTTTCGTCAGTGGAATCGCGAGCATCGGAAGGCCGCTAGAAATTCGCCGGGAAATTAAAGGCCAGACGTTGTAGGTAGACGCGGCACGGGCTCGTCTATCCTCGTAGACCAGTTCAGTCGCCTCTAACAACCCATAACTCGTCACCCTCGTGTTCCCGTATGTACCGACTTTATTTATATTGCTTCCAGTACATCCATACGCCGTATCTCGCGTGTTTTCCCTCCTTCTCCTCCCTCCTTCACCGTTCCCTTCCCACCCTTTCCCTCGTCGTGCCTCTCTGCGTTCAGTCACGGTAAAATCCCGCGAAACCCAGCGAAACTTCCTCGCTTTACCACCGCGCCCTGTCCAAACACGTTCGACCCCCGATCGCCGGAAAGATCGCTACCGCGTTAAGCGAGCGGCAAGATCGCGAGGAAATCGCAGGAGGCAGGAACGATTAAAATCGAGAAGGAGAGAGATCAAAGCGAGGAAGGAAAACGCGAAGGGGTTGCGAAGACGGGGCAAAAAAGACAGGCGAGGAGAGGAGAGGGAGTTGCGGGAGAAAAAGAAAACGTCGGTCAGGTAAAAGCGAGAGAGCGCAATTACCCGCTGGCAGGGGAAAACAAACTAAAGGGAAAAGAGGTTGGCCGGGGTCGGGCAGGGGGGTGGAAGAGGGAGAGAAGTCGGGAATAGGAGAAACGGCGCGACGCGTATGCCAGCGTGGACGAGCGAACGAGGGAAACGGGGAAAGCCGCGGTAGAAAGCCGAACGGAGGAGTCGGCGAGGAATAGACAGAGAGAGGAGAGGCAGAGAGGAATAGAGTCGGAGAAGTGCGCGAGAGAGACAGCGGCCGGTGTCTAGGCGAGAGGGAAAGAAGGAGATGCAGAGATTACCATATAATGGTGCCCCGAGGGCGCATAAGCTGCGCCACAACGTAATTTCTTCGTCCCTTTCCAACGAACGGTGGCAACCGTACGTGTACGCGTACACCAGAGGATCGCTCGGTCCCTGTTGGCCGAGCTGGCCGAGTCTCGCCGAGAGTTCCACGCGCGTTCCTCCTCTCTGCCCTCGCCGAGAGTTCCCCGGAGAACTTGTTGCGAGCCGCGTGCATTGCGTTGTCGAGTCAGTCAAACGTAATCCACCTACTTACCCTACCCCTTTCGCGAGATATCGTTTTCCGCCGCGCAGGCCATCGAAAGCGTCGCGGCCACGCGCGATTTCGCGCCGCGGACCCACCACTCGCCGTAGCGATAACGCTTCTTCTTACGCGCGCCGACGTTACCGAGGCGATTCGAACGAGCGCGATGCGCTTTTTTGCCGACCAGCCGATTTCAACCGCCGCTACGCGTCGTACGATCGCTAGCGGAGGTTATAAATTCGTAATGAGCACGGAGTTAAATGATGTTGAAGGATAGTTACGAGCTAATGGGTTGTTTCATTAATGTCGAGCGAATTGATTGTTCTCGGTTAGATTTAAGTACGCGAAATTGATTCTCTCTAGTCTTCGAGAGGCTACCTTTAATTAATCGTAAAGTAACGAGGTGGAGCGAAGCTCGGATATCGCGGGTAATAATTCCAGGAAGAAACCGGGTACTCACGAGTAGAACAACGAGCAATATCCGTCGAGTTCCGTTCTTCTACGTCTTCGGATACCGTTGGAGGAACACGCGTGAGACATCGAGATGTCACCGAATCGGAAAACAAACGTCGACTAAAGTTCTGCGCGACGCGAGGCTCGTTTCGTAACCCAGTTTCGCGCGCTTTTCGAAAGCGGCGCAAACGAACGCTCGTTAAATTTCGATCAAACTCGAGGCATTCGATCCACCTACTTTACCGTGCACCCTTATAATTACGTTCCGTAATAGAGCAGCCTTTCCATTCGCTTTATATAATCGCCGATCGGAATTACTTTTACCATCGCCGGCAATGCTCTCTAGCCGCGCGAACTGCGAATCCGAGGGATTCTCTGTCTACGATGGTTCCCTGGCAGAGACCTCCGCGTCCTCGCGATCTCGAATCGCGAGGAATAATCTCGCGGTGGAACGGAGCCCAGTTTCGAAGAGGTCGGAGGAGCGAGGAGTGCGCGGCGATCGGCGAAGGATCCCGATCGCGTGGGAGTCGCCGGGCACCGGTGTCCCCTTCTGCAGCTTGAGTTACGTCTCACATTTTGACGTCTTCAGGCAGCACGTGACTCGTGTATTTACGAACGACGCATACGCGGCCGCGGAGGCGTGCGGACGAGGAACGGCGCGCACACGCACGTGCACGCACATCGCTCGCGAAACGCGTGTTGCGAGAGAGGATGCAACTGTGGCCAGTGCGCGCCACGCATACGAGGAGGCAATGAACTTCACCTCTCTTCGCTTACGAGCAACGACGACAACGACAACGAGGACGATGCGGCTTTTACGTGTATATAATGGGCCATGTTTATGCCCCTCGGAGCGGTACGTACGACCGGCGTATACACGCGTGCACATGCGTGTCCAGAGTGTCGTATACGCGCAGCTCGAAGCGCTTAACCTACCCACGAAACTGGCCGGCCGATACCTGAAATCTCGCGCACTCGGCATCCGCAGCCTTATCTGGCCCACGCGTCTGTTCGCGCCGAGCTTTCCGCGAAATTGCTCCAACTTTCTCTCCTTCCGCGTTAAAAGCCTGTTAATATCGAGCGTACTCGTGACTCGATCGTCGAGCGTCCTCTGCGACGCGTCGTTCCATTCCGACTCGTCGCGTTGTCCGAGTCAGAGGCTACGTCGAAGGCCCGCGGAGACGCTGACCCGAAACGGACCGATCCGGTCCCAGCGCGAATTGCTTTTGTTCTATAATTGGCCACATCTGAGGCTGCAGACCGNGTCGAGCGTCCTCTGCGACGCGTCGTTCCATTCCGACTCGTCGCGTTGTCCGAGTCAGAGGCTACGTCGAAGGCCCGCGGAGACGCTGACCCGAACGGACCGATCCGGTCCCAGGCGCGAATTGCTTTTGTTCTATAATTGGCCACATCTGAGGCTGCAGACCGACGCGGATTTCATCGCGATCCCTCAAAGCGTGACGGAGATTTTACAACCGAAAGACCACCGTCTCACCGGTAACCGTTTCGATGATCGGATCGCAAGAAACCCGCGCGATCCTGCCGCGGATACGTTAACTCGGTTGCGTTAAACGAACAGATGGAAAACCGGGGGCGTCGATCGGTCGATAACAAAAACAATCGATCTGCGCGTAACGTCATCCACTGCAACGGTCAGTGGAGCGAGCGAGCGAGCGAGCGAGCTAGCGCGGCCGCAGCGCGCACGGTCACAGTGTACCGTGCAATTTTCTTAAGTCCAGCCACTTATTCTCATTTACGTTCACGTTTACATCATCGAGGCAGTAAAGTGTTACTGCTAGCGCACAGGTGCGCCCTGGTTTTTCTTTTTATCCTCTCCATTCGTTCGTTCCCGTCCGTCCGTTGGTTCGTTGGTTGGTTCGTCGGTCGACCGGTCGGTTGGTGGTTGCTCGGCTCGGTTGCTTCGGTCGTACGCCTTTTTGTTCGTGGTCTACAGGCACCTAACGAGTCAGGGCCTGTCATTATCCGCTCTTGCTACCTCCCTGGCTCCTAGGCTGCTCCATCTACGCGCAGATTATCCTGGAAACTTATTGCGGTAAACTCGGACAATAACGATGGAATCGAATGCGTTTGCTGAATGCCCAGGCCACTGGCCTCGGCTTTCGTACGATTCTTTCCGTGCGAATGGCCTGCCTGCCGCACTCGCCGACTCGATTTGTCGCGTGGCTCGGAGCTTCCCTCTTCTTTCCGCTTCTCCGCTCCTCCTCGCGGGGTTACCGAGAAACGTTTCGAGGCGCTACAAGACGAGAGAGAGTTCTCCCGTCGGTCTCAATTTCTTCATCGAGCTTCCGATCGATCCGAGAAACACCGAGTCTCTCTCTCCTTCTCTCTCTCTCTCCTCGTCTCTCTTTATGCAGGTGGAAACGCGAGCAACGGGTAAATTTAATCGCTACCCGTTATTCCGCGAGACTCGAGCCTCGCCCCTCGGACCAGCTCCCGTCGGGAAAACTACAACGCCGTCGACCCTTGTTCGTTTCTTTAACGCCGTTTTTGAGACGGGATCCCGGCCGATCGGCTACGCGGAAATAATTACGGGCCGATTCGATAAAGCGCGCCGATAAAAATCCACCGTAATAGCGCTAGTCATCTCTAACGGGAACTAGTTTACCGAGGTGTATCTGCTTCAGACTGCATTATTAATCGGCGCAACTGGTACGCGCGAGTTATCGGCCACGTTAATTCCTCCTCGCCTCTTCTCTCCTCTGCGAGAGGCGCTCCGCTGGAAAAAGAACCTCCCGTCGAGCCACGTCTCGGACAAGAGTGGTCCGGATCGCGCTCGGTTGTCCCCGAGCCTTTAACGACCCATTAACGATCAGGCCCCGCGATCGTGGCCTGCTTATTTCACGGAAAATTACGCGCTCCCTGCCGCGGTCGGTCGCTTCCGCGTGCGCGTGCTTACGCAACGCTTCGCGGCTATCGTAAATTCGAGTAAATTGCAACGAATATCCCGCTCGGCGGAGCGGGGCGAGGCGAGGCGGCGCGAGCCGAGAAGCGGAGAGAGAGCGAGCCGGAAAACGGTGGAAAAAGTGCGTCCAATTACTAATCACAGCTCCGAGCCGTCTCCGCGACGCACTCGTCCGACCGGGTTAATTGTAAATATCATTATCCAGCCGTGCTATTTCACCGCGGCGGTATCCGAGCCGCGTCACGGGCCTAACCGCAGCGAAATATCGCGCCACGGAGAAACGCGGCCGTGCATTGGATCGTGAAAAAGAACGGCGCAGCGTGAATGGGCTCGTAATTTCGAAAAGTCAGCAGCCGACTCGTGCCTCCACTGTCGGCGGGCGCGCCTGTCCGGCTCGGTGCGTCTTGTTCTACTAGAACCTCGTTGGATAAAAATCACGGTAATGGACGGGCGTTTTAGGATCGGTCGAGATCCAGGCCAGAGTTAAGGCGGTCCTGAAATGGTTCGGTGACTGGGTCTCGGTGGAAGTTAAGTCACGCGTGTAGGGATATACCCGTTTCGGAGAGGGCTGCGAATCGGGCGAGTAGTTTGTCTTCGCTGGATTAACGCGAGTGTGGACTGGAAACGCGAGGATAGATCGGGAAATTTTTCTTCCCGTTTCGAGGACGAAGAGGAAGGCTGGAACGCGACGACTCGCTCGCTATTTTTACGCGAAAACGGCACGAGTCATCGAACCCCGACGTACGAAGCAGCCTTGAGACTTTCGTCACCGGGGGGCACGGCCTCTTAATACCTGACGTAACCGCACGAACCGCATCGGAAAGAGGGACAGAGAGGAGCGGAGAAGAGCGGCGTGGGTGCACGGTTCGTGCACATACACGTGCACGCACCGGTGCGTACTCGAGCGATATTTATGGCACAGGCGACACGCGGATGGAAACGAATGCCCAGGATTCTCGGATGTTTCGCCGATAATCGTCCACCCGTTGCGTTCGTCCGCGGGTGAAACGCGCGCGTTCTTCTACGAGATACTCGGCGTTTCTTCCAGTGCTTCCGCGAAAAAACAGTCGCGATCCTCTGCGAAATTTCCCGAGAAATTTCTCCGCCGATAAACACCGGCAGCAATCCTCTCGGAAACGAAGCCGCGCGAGTAGTAGAAATAATATTCCTCGATTCTTCGAGTTGTCGCGAATTTTCCAATCTTACCGGGCCGATTTTACGTCGCGTCAAAGTCTCGCGAGCGGTCCGAACGGGCCCCGATCGGCTTTCCATAGCCGCGGCACGGGTCGATGGGTGTGTAACCTCTGCATCGAGCGTGGTTCGATCGCGCGTAACCCCGTGTGTTAGCGGAGCGGGAGCGAGAGGCGGAAAGGCGGAGAAGGGAGGACAGAAGAGCGGTGTTCCTGTCCGGACGATACGCCAGGGCCCCGTTCGGTGTTGGAGTCGGTGTCCCGGTGTGGTGTTGGTGTCGACGAGCCGCGTGGGTAACCGGTTTGGCGGGTCCTGCAGTTGCAACGCACGCACGTGTACGTATCGGCGCGAGCTAGCGAGCGTGCACCAGGTACGCACGCACACACCTGCGGGCCCGCGTGTCCAGCGGCAGAGGATCCTCCGAACGAACGTATTATACAGCCGAGATACTGGTCTAAATATAGCAACGCATTTACATACGAGTCCTAAAGACCAGGGCTGGATTAATGTGTAGGCGAAACGGACAGCTGTCCCTCTCTGTCTCGCTTTCTTCTTGCCCGGCCAGGCCGGATCGCTCGGGTTTGACAGTCGAACGGACGATTTTCTTCCTGGCGACAGGTAATTCTGCCTGGGCAGACGGTAACCTGGACTTTGATAGAAGGCAGAGACGACGCGATGCTTCCACGTGATTTTTAACGCGACGCGAACGCTACTTTATTCTCGGTTTCCGACGTCCGAGAGGACGAGTCCCCTCGAGTCCTCGTTCGAGCTACGCTCTTCAGTCAACCTACCAATTTCCGAATATACCTCGATTCGAAATCTCGGATCCGCGATGGGAAAATTCACCGGGAATCGAGGTCCGAATTGCCGGTTAAATCGCGGATAATACCTGGAGCGTCCGCGAAAGAACGAAAAGGAGCTTTAGAATCGGCGAGAACTCAGGCGAGAGGTCAAAGCGGACGGTCCTCGTGTTTCAAGCGGGCTGCTGCCCGGACACGGATGATCCCCGGACCAACGAGAGATTTCTAAGAGAGATTAGAGGTTCCTGCGAACTCGCGGCTACGCTTCTGGAGTTCGGGGTCTGATCCTCCGGAACCGGCCCTGTCCACGTCGATACGCCACGCTTCATCCCCCGCGGATAATCGGCCGACACTGGCAGATAAAACCGGACACGCGGCTACCGAGTGGATCGGCCAAAGTCTCCGTCGCGATTCCTCTAACGAGTCGATACCTTCGAATGGCAGGTACGAGCGACAGTGTTTCCCCTTTTAGGCGAGGGGATGGCCTTTTCCATGGACCATTCCGACACGGTGACTGGTAGAATCTCCCCGACTACACCCTGATTCGTGGCCCGCGACACACAGAAGTCCCTGGAAGCGGGCTAAGGATTCACTTTCTCGACCCTCGAGTCGGGAAATAAATGATGAACTTGACAGGTCCGCTCGTAACACGGTGGAGAAGGAGGAAGGAAGAGGACCGGAGAAGGAAGGCGAAATCCGAGGAGGCGGAGGGCGAAGAAGGAGAAGAGGATCTTTCTCTCTTCCTTCCTCTTTACCCCCGTCCGTTCTTCCCTCCGCCCTCTTTCCATCTCGAAACAAATTATCAACGCATCAAATATAACTTAGCTCGGCTACCGTATTCTTAAGCCGTCTCCGCTTCGAGGCCGTCTTTATTATTTCTTATTTACCCGTCTGGTTTTATTGGCGGGTCGTACGTGCCACCGATGATTCGGTGCTTCAACGAGTTTACACGCGACTCGATCGTTAACGACACCCTTCGTATCTCGTTCGAACCTATCCCCTGCTTTCTGACCTTTTTTCCATCGGCGAGATCGACCGTTTCGTGATCGCGAGGATATTCTATTAGCCTCTGACCCGAAAAAACTATCCGCTTCCTAGAATCCTCCTCGCCTCGCTCCTCCGCTTACCGGTCCAAGCATCGTTCGACTCGGCTTCCACGATCGTTCTACCATCGCATCGGTATTCCAGTCTTATTTCTCGTTAGCGACTGCTTATCCGAGCCAGCTGCGATTTTATTTATAACGCCGCTGCCAGCAAGGCGGCCGTGATCTTTGCGCGACAATGAAAACTATCCTCGACGGCGCGCGCGCGCGATTCATCGCGCTTTTCCACGCTTCCGTCGCTGTTCCTCTCCGTTCCGCCGTTCTCCAACCGATACGTCCTTTATTCACCGATCAACTCTCTCGAATACGGAACGGAACGAATCGAATCGAATCACCGGATGTCCTCCGGTCCCATTCGAAACGCGATAGGATCACCGTTACCCTTTTCTCGCGCTGGGTGTCGGTGCCAGCCGCGCGGAGGCGCCGCGACGTTCCCGCGATTAGCAGTCTCGCGGAACGCTGGCGCGCTTGTGAATTATTCCATCCGTCGAGCGGTCGGAGCCGTCCCTCTCGTCGAGATCGATCATCGGCGATCCGCGTTTCCACCGCGTCCCGACGCGGCCGCGGCTCGAGGCACCGCGGAGGCTACGCAGCTCGCCCCGGCTCGAGACGCCGATTTCCGCGCCAATAAAAACCTCGCTCGCGCATAATTTAGCGCTCTATAGGGTAATACGCCCCTCCTCTCGGGCAGCAGCCGCGCCGCAACCCCGTACACGCTCGAGAAACGCGCACGAACTGGGATAAACGCTAACTCTGGGTCCTGGAACGGTGCCAGCAAGCTCCGTTCATAAATCCGCGCACGTCCCGAGCCGCTACTAGTCACCGACGCGCTGCTACCACCACCGCCGCCGCCGTCGCTGCGCCTCTGGTCTTTTGCTGCTCTTGCTTCACCGCCAGGTTCTTGGTCCCTCGTGCAGTTCCAGGTGACGCGGAGTCACGTCCCCAACGGACGGCGCGAAGATTACGTTGCAATCAGGGAGCAAAGTTTCGGCCAAGATTTGCCGAAACGAAGGGGCGGAGATGGGGATGCGTTCGGGGAACTAGCGTCTTGGTCACGAGGACGCTCGGTGTCGGGAGAATGATGGATTAGCCGGTGAGATTAGGGGCGAGTCGATTCGCGGGTATTAGTCGTACGCGGTTAGGGATTAGAGCGGATTGTTCATTTTGATTCCATCGTGGAGAAAAAGAGGAAAAGGCGACGATCGATCCACGTCTATAAGGAATCGTCGGTCTAATTGGTCAGACAAGGCGGAATACCCGCGACGCGAGGCCCCGGCGAAAGATTCCGGCTCGCATGATCGAAAGGACGCGAAGCGCAGCGCGGAAAACGCGTGGAAGTCGAGTACGCTCGGAATGGCGGAGAGCGAGGCATTCCACGGGATATTTGGCATGGGGAACAATGTCGAGAATAGACGCGGAGGAGCTGCACGAGATTCCGGAAGGGAGGAGGAGGATCGGGGCGGTGTGCTGCTCGGTTGGCAGAATCCCCGCGCGGGATTCTTGCAGTGCGCGAAGTTAATGGAGCAGGAAAGACGCTAGTCGCCGGGAACGAGCGTCTCCGGGCTCTTTTACAAAGTGGATTACAAGTTGGACGGACACGTTTGCCGACGCGCGGGGGCCGCGGGGCCCGGGAGGGGGCCGCGGGGGGTTGGGCCGGTTGGCCAGCGGCCAAGCCGTATCGCGAGCCTCTTATCTGACGCGAGGAGCGTTATCGTGGCTCCGTTTGAAAGTTTGCTCGACACGCCTTTCCTGGAATCGCATTAGCTGTCGGGCAAGGCCGAGGTGACGATCGTTCCGATCCATACAGCGCGTTATTGCGGCCGGCTATCTGTGCGCGGAATATTAAAAGTCCTGTCTCCTGCGTTAGAGCAGCCTTAGAGACGCGGCATCCTTCGTGGAAGGATTAAGCAAGCGACGGCCCTGAAGCCGCCTCGAGAAATTGCGTCTCCGATCTGCGTCCAGCGTATTCCTTGTACCGTTCGTAGTCCCATATTGCCATTGCATGCGATCGCGCGACGATTTCATTCTCGTCGCGCGTTACGCGCCAGGATTACATCCTTCTTCGACAGATCGATTCGCCGGATTGATCCGCTGGACCAGAATGTCCAGCGACGAGCGAACGAATTTTAATCTTCGCGCGTCTGGAAGATTCAGCACACCGCGATTGTGTATCGCGAGCGTCCGAGGAAGAGCGGCGACGTCGCGGCGGAGAGCGGGAAAGTTTGGCGAGACGAGCTTTTTCTCGACGACCACCGCGGAGTTCCGGTACTTACGCAATCCGCGCGTGTAGTTTCGCATGCAGAGGTTGCGGCGCGCGAGCCGAGGCCGGGCGGAGGAGGAAGGAGGAAGAGGAACGAAGGAAGGGAAGAAAGAATCGCGTGCACGCACGCGTACCGACGCCAGAAAAGTTTTAATGACGGCCCTTCCCCATTATGCACGCGATAGTCACGCGCGGCTTTTTCTCCCCACGGCGTTCCTCAAATAGAGGCGCGCGAAGAAACGGCCGCGTTTCTTCCTCGCGGCTGCCTCGCAGACACTCGCGACACCGGCCTTCTTTCCCATTCGCCTCTATTTTCGGCCGAGCAATCGAAGAAACCGGGCTACACTTGCCGCGGAGATCGTACTTCCAGGCACGTTCGCGCTCCACGAAATAGGCCACTGAACTGCTTCGATAGACCGCGCGCGGGGTTATCGCTTTTTAATTACGCGGTTAGATCTCTCGAGACGCGATACGGGCCCCGAGACGACGAGGACGCGAGCGGGCCATCGATCTGAAAAGCGTAATAACGGCATTGGAAAGTGAGCTGGAAAGCGACCGAGTATGAACCAGTTGGGGTAAAATGTCGAACGTGACTGGAGCCGCGAAAGGTTAAAGCAGCGACTGTTTAACACGCTCGAGCGCGACGGGTTGCAACGGGACGATCGCTGGAAATCCTCTGCGTTTACGCGATTACAGCAAGAGAATCGGTAAAACACGAGCGCACAGAGCGCGTGCTCGCGGGCTACACGCGTGAGATATCGAGTGACTCACGCAGCTGGGTCATCGGTCCCGAACGTGTTACACGAAAAAGATTCGAAACGCGTGCGTGGAAGCGCGTTAGACATCGTCGTCGAGATATGGGTCACCGGTAGCCGCGATCCTCGCGATGACTCCCCGGCGGTCTCCGCGACCATCGAAATTTCCTGTGAAATTCGAGTGATCGGACTGCGACCGAGTGCGATCGAACCGCCGCCCTGACAAAACACCCGCGAAACAACACCCCGACAAAACGAAACAATCGAGAGCCGAGCGAACAGGGAACGGTCGATTCCTCCGAATCGGTAAATCGCGCGGGGATATTTGGTCGCGCGCGAAATCCCAGCCGCGGGATGTAATTTTAACGGCGAGCGATCGCGCTTTCGTTCCAACGGGGTCTAATGCCGCGCGTCTAATTGGTCGATCGATTGAACAAACCACGAGTAATCCGGCCGCGTAAGCTCCTTTCCTGCGAAAACGTTCGCGGCGGTGTTCCCTGGCAAACGAGCCGAGTCGCCGGGGATTTGCCGGTTCGCGATAAAAATCACGCCGCGCGGAACGTCACGAGGCGTCGCGATTTCATGTCCGCGTAAAACACGCGATCGTTGCACCCTTTCGAATTTACCCCTCGATCATCGGTCAAAAAAATAAGCGCACAGCGAAACGAGTATCGTCCTCGATCTCGGAACTTCCTAGACGGACTCGCGATCCGATACCCGCGGATCAAGCGCGCCGATAAACCGACGAACGGACGGAAGAAGGGATCGGAGATGGAATCTGGAATAGCACGATTTAACGGGAATTACGGGGCGGGAGAAATTGTAAGAAATACTTTGTCGGCGGGCCGGCGAGTACGCACGCGTCGCGGTGGCCCGTAATTATGCCGGGCGCCGCGGAGCCTTGAAATTTTTCGATACCGGCCACCGGAGCCACCGGTAACTCTGGTTCTGGCTCCCACCCCGAACACGAGACTAGGTCAAGTCTACGTGACTTGACCGCACGAAGGACAAGTCGTACTTGTTCCGCGGCACCGGCGGACTTACGACTTGCCACACGGCCACGAAAGTAAAAGCCGCCCGGGCAACGGGCCACCGATCATCTCTCGCGACACGGCATCGAGACACCTCTCTCGGCTCTCCTTCGCTCCCTGGGACAGGTTCTCTCGCCGTTCGATAGCGGCTCCGAGCCAGCACCACCGCCAGCTCTTAAATCGAACCATCGAGTAACGGCACCGATCCGCATCGGGGACTCTGGCCCCGGGTCCGTGGCCCTCGACAGGGTTTCGACAGAGCTCGTGCAGCTCGGGAAAAGTGTCGGTGTTTTTTCCTCGCTGCGGGAAAACCGGTAATCGTTCCGGGCAATTCCGAGTGTACGTGGAAACGCGCCGAGGATGTGTGAAATCGTGGGACGCGATACGCGAGATTAAAGGAATGATGGATTAGGACTGGGGAACGCGAGCAAGAAGTCCGGTACGTTCCCTTGGTCCGAGCGAATCAATTATTCCGCGCGCGTAATCTATCTCCGGCGAAGGCTTCAATTACACGACGATTCGTAACAATATTACACTTAGCGCAGCCGGCCGAAGCAAATGCCAGGCTGATCTTTTACGAGGCCAGGGATAGCCACGCAACGAGGATCGAACGGCATCGTGACTCGATTCCAGCGCGTTTAACAGGTCTAATGAACACTCGGCGTTTAGCATAAAACAACAAACGACTCGTGCCTGGACTAGACAACCGGCCTGTACGACAAATTACAGCGCCTCGTTTCCCTTCCGAGCGCCGCGAAATTACGCGCCACGCTTCGCGCGCGCCACGAAATTTCCGAATCTCCCGATCGTTATCTTCCAGGATTGCGCGATTCACGGGGTGAACGAGGAAATTTCACGCGAAGCGAACACGGCAGTGCCTGGTGCGGCGAAAAATCCGCGAATTACGCGGCGGATCGCGAACAGGCTGCGATCGAACCTCGGCTGGTGGCGGTTCGCAGCAGGACACGCCGAGGTATCGGAACCTCGCAGGCAGTTAATTAAGATTAGCTCAATTATACGCGTTTAACCCACTTTCGCCGGCGTTGCGCAAAACCGTCGAGCGGCCTGAAACACCGCGACAGATGCTAATAACGATTTCCACCGGTTTTAATAAGAGCAGCCGGCAAAAAGCGCGCGAGCAGAGCGGCTCGCTGCCACGGACTCGCGTACGGCCTAATGAGCCGCAATTAATCCCGCGATTCGAGCGTGTATTTATCAGCGGCCGCGGTGACGATCACGCCGAGGACCCCGGTCGCTCGATGAATCATCGTCACCGTGACAGATCGTTTTATTCTTAACGCGGTGCCGTTTTCAACCGAGCGGCCGATTAGCCTCGCCGCGCGGACACGCGCGCAGCGCCGTTCATTGAAAATCGGCCGGGATTACCAAGCCTGGCTGGGAACCGCGGCTTCGGGCCGCAGAGCAGCCGAGCTTAAAAATAGTCGTTGAACGAGAGAGATACGTTTAAACGAAACAGCAGGGAAGGCTGAAACGAGCCGAGATAACGGTGAGTCGGAGACAGTATCTGGTTCAAGGGCTGAGCAGTGCGCGCTTTTAAGAAAGTCTTCGACCTCGCGGGAGATGCGAACGAGGGGAACGACGAGGATTACAGTCGCGCTGAATATCGATGAAATCATTGCGATCGGGTCTCGCGCTGTTTTAACCAACCGACAATTCATGCTAATAGCTCGGTATCGATAGGTTGATACTCTTGACACACTGATAGTTCAAACATTGGAATATAAACGAGATACGCGTTCCGAGCTTTCGGAAAATCCGTGACGACGCTCGCAACTAGTGCAACGATAGGCTGTACGAATTATTTATCTATCGCGATTGCTCATCTTTGCGATACACTCGTCGCAAAGGACAATCGAACGATATGATCGATAACGTATACAAAATAAAAAAAAAATCGAGAGACTCTTTAAACCACCCTAATCCCGAACATCGAGAGTGCGATTTTTCTTGCGAAAGGTGGAGAGAGGAGGCAGGGCGGAGAGGGGGACAGGGAGAAAGGGGGAAGAATCACGTGGCCCTCGGAACAAAACCGAAGGCGCATAACCTCGCGACACGAGCACCTCGATGGCACGAGTCCGGCGATCTCGGCACGGGAGAGGGTGGGAGGACATTGGAGAGGGCACACACGACGTGGAAGCAACGAGCAAGAGGCAGGAGGGGCGCAGCCCGACCATACGTTTGAGTTGGTTGACCCGGCGCGGCCACGTTCCTACCTTCACCTCAACTTCGTCCTAAGGAATTGCCTTCACGCTTGCGATTTCATTCCGCGCGACCGCCGCTTTATTCCCGAATTGACCCCGCGCCGCTCAACTTGTCCCGGTAATTGATGGGTCGAGTGGCAGAAAAAACCGACGGCGACTGCGACGGTGCCCGATCCGCGAGTGCGAGACGGGACCGATGCAACGGTGATTCCGATTCGAGTCTTCGGATCGCGATTCCGCGTCGAGTTAAAAGCGAGGAAGATTTACGCAAAGGAGGAGAAGGAAGAGGAATCGATCGTTGGCGACAAATAGATCGTAGGATGGGAGAGTGGCGGATGGGATCCGAGGCGGAAAGGTTAGAGCAGGCGAAGGAGAGGGTTGGCCATGTTGGGCGAGAGCACCCCTCGCCGACATAATTCACGGGAACGGGACATTTTCCGGTTTCGAGGATCCCGGAGGAAGCGTGTCTCTGCCGGCTGGAGAGGTAGAAACGAAACGAAGAAGACGCGAGTAAAGCCGGTATTACGAGAGGTAGCAGATCGAAATAGTGCGGAAAGAGGGAGAGGGGCCCTCGGCGAGGGAGAGAGAGAGGGAGGGAGAGATTAACGGAGGGCTGACTAGAGGGGGGAGCGGGGGAGGAGGGTGGGAAAGAAGAAAGCAAAGGGCAAGAGGGAAGAAAGGAGACGGAAAGAGGGAACCTCGAGGATTGTGTGCCTCTGGCGCGATGTTCAGCTCGTGGAGGATTACTACCTCTCGAAGCGACGAAGAGAAAAGAGCGGCGGCGCGACGGAGAGGGTAAGAAAAAGGGAGGAGAGCGAGGGAGAGAGAGAGGGAGAGCGTCGGCGAGGAGGGGCAGACATCACGTCGTCAATCATGGTCCAGTTGCTCCTATGTACTACATACTCTCGCCGAGCACGGAGAGCGGACCTGTACATGCTACTGCATTGTGGCGCACAATGTTCAATCATCTCTGCGTCGATTCCTTCGGCTTTAATTGAAGAAAGGGTCCCTCGAAACCAGCGCGCCGCGCGGTGGGGCGGCCTGGCCGCCGGAGGGACGAGGAAGACACCGCGTGGCAAGAAAAAGACGAAGCAAAGGGAGCGAGAGCGACCGTTGGCGAGAGGACTCGGGATAAACGGAGAGAGAGAACCAGAGAGGGGGAGGGGGATAGAAAGGAAGAACGAAAGAAACGGAACGGAAGAGGGAAAAAAAGAAAGCGCCGCGGGGGTGTCGTTGACCCCACGACGAC
>NIJG01000007.1:1388132-1408674 GCA_002201625.1 Euglossa dilemma
GGCGGTGGTGGTGGTGGTTGCACGAGGGAGAAGAAGAGGATCGGAGGCGAAAGGAGCACGGGAGAAGAGGAAGAACAAAGCGAGTGGAGCGAAGGAGAGGATCGCGAGGCGTGCGAGTGGAAGCGGGACGAAGGCGCGGAGAGCGAGCGCGAGCGAGAGGGAAATGGACGAAGCAAAAGAAGCAAGAGGAGGAGGATGAGGAGACGGAGGATGGGGAACGGCGAGGAGGAGGAGGGTAAAGCTACTGCGCGTTAGCTGTGCCTGTAGTACTCTACCTTCGCGGCCTCTGCCACCTCCACCTCGACCGGCTCACCTGAAGACAAGTTACCCCGCAATAAAAACACCGAGAAAATTATATGCCTCCCGGCCGCGCGCGCCAGCGTCGAGCAAAAGGACCACTTGGCTTTCCTACTAACGCGGGGAAAAGGAGAGCAGAGGACAGAGCGGAGAGTAGAGGAGCGAGCTCGGGACCCCGGGTAGAAGGAGAGACGAAAGGATACGGCCGAGGAACGGGGTATCGGGGAGAAACGGAGAGAGGGAGAGAGACGCCGCGTTTGGCAAGAGAAAAAACCGCGACGCGGAGCGAAACCGAGAGAGAGAGAGAGAGNAGATGATCCAAGGGGGAGGAGGAAGGAGACGGAGAGGGTAGGTACGGCTGTCTTTCTCCGCTGGGCCCTAAGGCTCGGCGAGGAGCCGCTGAAGGAAAGGACTGTATAAAGGAAGAAACCGTGCATCGCCACGGAAGCCTCGATCAAGCCACTAAGGCCGGCGTCTCTCTAATACACAGGGTGTTCCACTCCGGTTGCAACCTAAGGTCTCCTTCGGGATCGGTCTATTGTGCTTGGAAACGCGTCTTTTTATGCGCCCGACGTCCTGGAAGGATCGGTGATCCTCTTCTGCGGTGGCGTCGTCGTGCGCGACCATCCTTTCAGCCTGCCTCTGCTTCGCGCTCGCTCGCTCTCGCCTCGCCTCGCCGCGCGTTCTCTCCTAATGGCAAGCCAGCCGAATATCCGATTTATCTTTCCGCGCCGATTTTATCGCGTTCGCCGATTAGACTTATCTCTCTCTCTCTCTCTCTTTCTTCCTGTCTTTATTCGTGGATCCTGCGCGTTGTTCGTAGATTCGTAATCGATGGTTCGACAGGACGAAAGTGGAACCGTTAAACGCGACACGGAGGAAATCAATGGCGATTTTTACGCGCGAGACGCATCGCGGTAAAATCGATACGCGTCCACGCGATCCACGAAGCTGCTCGCCCGTATTCCGAATAAAATTCAGGCCAGTAACGATCTGCCGGTGACGAACGGAGAAGGAGAGACCGGTGGCGAGCAGGAGAGAGCGGGACAGCGACACAACAGACCAGTCCGGCCAGCTGATGAGCCGGTTCTCCGATATACTTTTGTTTCCTCTTATTTCCTCGCTTCTTCTGCCCCCTCCGCCTCTCTTTTTTCTCCCTTCCCCTTCTTTTTTCTCTCTTTCTGCCTTTTCTCCTTTTTTTCCCTTTTTATCGCTAAGGTTCTGGTTCGAGAAGGGACCCGTTCGCGGTGTATTTATACCCAACTCTCACTGGTTCCTCCTCCGTTCGCCCGTTTATACGTGACTCCGAATTTAAGGGTCCCCGGACGCGTTCCCCGCGGGAGGCGACGCGTACACGCCTCGCGACTTAACGAGCTTTTTGTATATTTTCCATGTACGAAATGGCTATCTCGGCGAGATCGACGATATTCCATTCGTTTCTCCCGACTCTCTCGCTTCTCTCGCGCTGTCCAATTTTCCCTCCGCTCCGTCTCTCGCGACGCGGCTGTCGGCGTCGATAGAAATCGGTGGAAATCGGTGAAGACGGATGAAAATCAGGGAAAAGTTCATAGGATACCGGTGACGCGACGATGGTCGGTTGCATCGACTCGTCGTTTACGCGTTTTCGCTGGAACTGGGACAAGCCGTGGCAGCGAGCAGCGTGGCCGGCGGGTCGGCCGAGATGGAAGAAATTACAGGTTTATCGCGGCAAAATGATCTCCGCCCGAGCGGGAAACGAACGATCGGCGATACGAGACGCGTAGAAATCCGCGGCGTGTCCCGGGCAGCGGTTGGTCGGCCGATAATTTCGCGGAGAAACGCGGCGAATTCCTTGCGCCCCTGATCGGCCGGCGATCGACGTCCCGATATCGGCCAGAGCCGGCAATGAGATCATTGCCTGGAATAAACGAGGCAATAATTTTATGCCACCGCGGCGGCCGCGCGCGCGAGCAGCAGCACCCTCGCGCTCTATCGCCTGTCTCGGCCACGGCGCGCGGTTGCGCAACCATTTATTTTCCGTTGCGATATACGCGGTGTATAGCCAGGACTGTAGTACAACTGGCCTTGGATGAGATAGGCATTACACGATGGCATAATGCACGAGACACGACGAGCCAGCTGCGTGCTCGAGGGCCCTGCATCATCATCGTCATCGACGTCGTCGTTCTCGTTGTCGTCTTCTTCTTCTTCCTCTCCCACCTCCTCATCTTCCTTTTTCCTTTTTCTTCCCCTCCCCGCTCGTCCTGTTCTTCCTCTTCTTCTTCTTCTTTCCCCGTGCCCGTTCATTTCCAGAACGCTACCGTTACACGGTGTAAACGCAGATTGGTCGACGTCAGAGGAACCAGCGAGAGGTTGTTCGCGTCGTCGCCACCGGTCGATTAATCCACGTGCTCCCTCGCTCCCGTCTCGTTCCGCTTTCGGCCAGAGCGAGAAGGAGAGGCGAACGGGACGGGAGGCGAGCGATGCTATCGGTTATTAGTAACTCGTTTCGCGGCCCTCTCGACCGCTCTCTAGCCGGCGGCCACTCGCGCGATCCGCGCGAACGGGAATTAATATCCGAGCGCGGCAACGCGCGGATAGCTCCCTCTCTCCTCCCGTATTTTATGTACTCGTTAGACGCGCGGAAGACGCGCGTACCCGCGCCGAGCGAGCGGCCAGCGAGCGCGGTGTTTTGCGCCGGGGTCCACCAGCTCCGGCGATCGTTGCTCCGGCAACCATTCGTCTTGGCTTGGAAATTTTTGCCCGGCTCCCCCGAGACCGACGGAAGCGCGGAATCGGTTCACCGTGTGCCACCGCTTTCGATCCCGTGGGCACCGTGGTCGCAAAGGGGGTCGGAAGGGGGTCGAAAGGGGTTCGGTGCCACGGCTACCGGAAGAAACTCGCCGGACGATCTCGGCCTCCGTTCCAAATCGGGTTCCCCGTGTCGCTGGATAGGATTCCGATATTCAGAGACATTCGAACGGCACGGCATGGCATCGAGAGGCGATCTACGATCGTAATTACCCGGCCTGCTCGCGATTGCCCCGCGCCAGGCGACCATAAAATCCGACAACCTGACGTTTCTATCCGCAACGAGAACGCACCGTTCTCCCGCTGTTTCCAGTCGCGCGATAATTCCACTGGCGTCGGTTAACGGGTAACTAAGTACGTATCGCCGTGTTCTAGGCGCGACTGGGATTTACCTTGATCCAATTAATACCGATTAAGAGACCATCGTCGAGTCGACGGGTAAATAACGGGGAAATAACGACCGGTCGAGGATCCTCGCGCGATCTCCCGAGGAGATCGGCTGGCCGCTCGGTGACTTTTCGGCTGGCAAGCCGCGTCGGCGGCGTCACGGATCCATAGGACGCGACGCGTCGCGATTCGCCCCGTCTCTTCCTCCTGTGTACCCGCTCCGTTGTGTACCTACCATTTGCTACCTAGAAACTACACTGTTTGCTTCGCTAATTAGACACGTAGTACGTACGCATTCTCCATGCTCACGAGACCGCGCGGGACAGAGAGGCAGGATGCGCGCAACCCGCTCGGAGGGACGGAGACAGGCAGGCCAGCCTCGGCAGGAGAGACGGAGAAAGGCGGAGAGAACGGGTGGGCGAGAGAGAAGGCGAGAAAGACGCGTATCTAACACGGGCTACCAGTATTTGCACGCATTCGAACACGTACACGGAATATTGATCCAGCTACGTGACTCCATAGATCAAGTCAAACATCGCGGATAACCACCGGGACGTTGCAAGATTACCTTGGTCCATTGCCTTACTGCTCCCGCGCCGGTCGACACGGCCGCGTGCTCCTTCGGACCTGTTATCAAAACTGGTACCCGGTGCGTCGCGTCGCCGCGCGATTCGACTCGGTTCGCTCGACTCTACGAGCAGACTGCAGCTTTGCTTATTACGCGGACTCGTAGACACGCAGAAGCTTCTCTCCTTCGGCACCGACCGCGATTACGCGATTTTATCGGTTGGGACCCTAGCGCCGAAGCACGCGAACGCGTACGCGTTTCCGAGAATTCGGAAACGAGACTCGACGCTTCCCGGCGGCCCTGAGACCGCGTCGCGAGATCCCTTTTAGGTCGGGAAAAATTCGACGCGTTTACGGAAACTCGAGGACGGGATTGCGCGAGTCGGTCGAGTAACGCTCTATCCCTGGCGAACGGGAAATCTAGATTGCGTCACTGGCCGAAGTAAAACTCGATCCCCTGCGGCCGTGATTCACTCGGCGATTGTCGGCCGAGCGATTACGGTTTTGGCGTCGGAGCGCGCGCGCGCGCCTACGTGATGCACCGACGCGCACCTGCGCTCCGAGCGTAATCGCGAGCGCACTTTTCTCTTCCGTGAGAATGCAAGGGAACACTCATCGGACAGGTATCGTTTTGTCCTTTAACCGCCTGGGAAGATTCCGCGCGGATCGCTTTCGCAACGCGTCTGCCCCGAATGGCAACGCGTTTCCACCGATCTTCCGCGATTTTTCCATCCGCCCGGCTGCCGTGACACGCCATTTCCATTTGCGAACCGATGCGTTTCGCAAGCTCTCGCCGATTTCGCGCCTGTTGCGCAACGCCTTGCGCTTGCTAGCCTCCCTCGATCGGTCCGCGAACCGTTCCGCCATCGTTTTTGTCGTAATTAAGAGACGATCGGTCGCGGTGAAATTCTCGCAGCGTGATAAACGACGCGAAAGTCGACCTTCGTTGCTCGCCGAGCCGCTAAACGCGAAGACAAAGATCCATTAGTCGCGGATTTTCTTTCCACCGTGATTTGATTAATCTCAGTCGCTACCGTGCGATTTATTTATATTAGAAAATGCCGATTGTTTTATAATTACGCCGAGGCAGCATCCGTCAACCGTCATCCCGCGCGTTGTTGCCGGTCTAGCGAATCATTAGGTATCAACGGTGAAAGCTACTCGTATCTCTCATAATCGTCCCACCGATAATTACCCGGGAACCTTCCATTACGTATTACCCGGACGGTCGAATCATCGCGCCGCGCAAAGACAGGCAGTCGATTTACGACATCGGTACGCGGGTTTCATTTACCTTCCAATAACCCGCCGTAATAAACCCATTAACCCGTTAATCGCGGCTGCTTCTTGCTCCTTGTCCGCGCCGGCCGCGTCCATCCGTCAAAAGGCCAAACGCCGGCCCGATTTTCCCCGCTTTCGCCCTCGCCGCTCGGAATCACCCGTTTCTCCGCGCGCGTTTCCACGTTACTCGCCCGTGAATCATTGCGCGAGGGACAACGCGGGTTTTTATTTAGCCCCGCGTCCATTTTATTCCGCGCGGTAACAGCCGGCGCAGTCAATTTCGCTCGGGCCGGGACGCGTAAACGGGAAGAGCCGCCAACCGTTACAGATATAAAAAACGCGTCAACACGCCGGTTCGGATTTACAACTGTATGCCCGACGCCGCCGCGTCCATCGGCTACCGAATTTACCGAATTGCTTTTTTCCCGGGCCCGAGCAACTTTGCTCCGTTGCTGCCGCCGTTGCTGCTGCGGTCTCCGCGGCGAGAACGTTTCGGGGAAAAAACGTGGCACACCGGTCGATCCTACGGCGTCCCGTTTTGCACGCCAATCCACCTATATCCTCGACGCGATGCGACGCGTCCGAGGATCGTTCGGGCGAATGAAAAATCGACGACGAGTCGGCCAATTCTCCGTGATCGATTAACCTCTTGTGCTCGGAATTGCAAAGCCGCGCGATACTTCTTTGCGCAAACGACCCTTAGTTGCTTCGTTCGCGGATCAAACGATTGTTAATTGATCTTAAGACACGAAAATTTAAGCGTTACGAATAGACGCGAAAATTGAAATTCGTCGAAGAGTGTTTAAGCGACAAGCTGTTAAAACACTGGCGCAAGAGCGGTGAAAACTCGCGCGAAGCTGAATTTAAGCGCTACGAATAGGCGTGACAATCGAAAATAATCGAAGACTGTTTAAGCGACAATCTCTTAAAACATCGGCGTCAGAGAGGTGAGAGAACTCGCGCGTAGCCGAATTTAAGCGCTTCGAATAGTCGCGAATATGGAAAATCGTCAAAGAACGTTTAAGCGATAATCTGTTAAAACACCGGCACGAGAGAGGTGAGAACTCGCGCGACACCGCGGCTGCTAAACCTTCCGGAGCGGAAGGTCTTAAAAGCGAGAGCAGTCGCGTGGTTTTTCCGGAATCGCGGACGCACGCGCGGCGTTTATCGCGCTATAAGAGGCAACGCGGCGCGTAACACGGTCGTCCGCTCGGCGGAATCGTCGCTTAAGCAAATCCGTGGCTCGTGACAGGAGTGGCAGGAACCTGGCGGAGCGCGGGGCGAGCATAAACCCGGAGGACCATCCGCGGAGGCGTAAAAAGTACATTAACGGGCTCGTAGAAGTTTACAAGTATATTCTTTGTATGGCCGTGCCGGGCGTTCGTCAGTCTCCGGCCTGACAGGCATCGATTTACAGAGGAGAGGAAGCTTTCGAGTTATGCGCGTTAAACGGCCGTTAAGCAGGGCCCATGCTCGATTTTTTAATGCGCCTCGAACTTCACCGTAAAACCACCCGCTCTCTCTCGCTCTCGCGCGCTCTCTCTCTCCGTGTTACGCCGTTAATGACGTCTCAACGGCCTGTTCACGGCTCCTCAGGCATTTCCTACCGACTACACGCGCGTAACTTTGCGTAATCGTTACACGGAACTCGTATCCGATATCCTATTGTCATTTCTCCGCATTTTTTACGAGACTCTCTCGCGTTCACGTGTAAAATTAGGCTCTCGCCGAGAGGAAGAGTCGATGCGTGTTTGTTTTAATTGCCACGCTCGCGAATTTTCTGTCGGACCGAGTGTACGTATCTCGTGAACACCCGGTACGAACCTAATTTTATCGTCCACTTCCGCGAGATTCGAGCAGCTACCGTCGTCGCTTCCCGTTATGTTTTTCGAGAATCCGCCGATATCGATTTCCTCTTCGTAAAAGGCCGATAAAAGATTCGTGGAAGCTGCGGCTTGCCCCCTCGACGCCTTCTTCTCCCGTTCCTCGGGCCAGTGGCGCAATAAAACGAGCACGGTATCTCGGAGACGCTGCGTCGTGGCGCATTTTGTCACGCCTGCTCGTCACGTTCGCGGCGACAAATTTCGGCGGAGGCGAAGTGAGAGAGAGAAAGAGAGGAGAGTGGAAAGGAGATTCGTTCGAACCACCGTTCGAATCCTTTCCTTTTGATCGTTCGACGCGTTCCCGAGCGACGGCACGAGGCAAAACGAAGCGGCCTGACAAGGGTCCGAGCCTTTTTCTCCGATTTCTTCTCTTCGACTCTTTCGGAGCGCTGCTCTCCGTCGTCCCGCCGGCGCATGATTTATTTTCACTGGTACCACGCGACACGTGTTGCCTCGTAACACGTGGCCGTGCTTACATTGCTCGCAGCTCGCGCGTACACGCGCGTGAACGCGGCCTGACACCGGCCGGCTGTTATCTTATTATTTTAAGGTCACTGCGGGAAAAGCCGCGACGCCCCGGCTTCAAGCCACGAAGCGTCGCGGTCCCGAGCCCAGGCGAAATTTCGTCCGTTTAATCGCCGCGCGAATCTCTTCGCGGAATTGCCCGCTCCGGCGATTTCGGCCGCGGTATTCCGCGTTGCGTACGCGCGGGATTCTTCGAATACCTTTTATCTCGTGCACGCGCGGCGCAGAGAGAGAGAGAGGAGGAGCGGCGGTTCCAAAATGGCGCGTTAAAACAAACCACCGAGGGCAGAGATACGCGTACGAGGAAATCCAGCGGCGAGAGTTCCGCGAACGCGGGCAAATGAAATTCCCCGAAGAGCGTGGCTCTAAAGCGTGGCATTATTTCCAGCGGAACGCATTATCCCGCGCGACGTCGATCGTGCCGAAGATCCTATCGGCAGACGTATTGTTTCCTCCGGCCAGCGCAATCATCGCGTTAATTGCGCGTCTCTTCGAATATTATCTCATTCCCGCTCGCGGAACATCTGGCGATCGGCCAATACAGCCTCGTCATCGTCTTCCTATTTTTCATTATTTCTCTCCTTCCTCCCTTCCGCTCGTTTTCCGCCCCCGTCCCCGGCAGAGACACGCTCGTCGATTTCGCGTTTCCATCGCGGCTTAATTATCGATCACGGGAAGAATACGCGCGCGGGTGATATCAGCGTTCGTTAACCGATCGCACGCGAGCAGACGCCGAGATACCAGGGACAAGGAGAAAAAGAATGCTAATACTCGGTAATGACGGTAATCTCGAAAACGGATAGGAGAGGAACGAGGCGCGAGATGAGCGCGGCGAGAGCTTAATTAAAAAATTACACATCCTTCGCGGCTAATCGCTACAATTTTCTCCACGGAGGCGTGCATAACGCGATCGATTACGGCTTCCTAATCGCCTATCGATCGTTATCGATCTCGGGGATCGGTCGCGCGACGTATTGTCTTGGCGTGGCATAGAACGAACTGAGAAGCTGGCTCGAGGACCGGAAACGCGGCTACGCAGGAAATATCGAGAGGCTCGCGGTTGGAATGTAAACAAGACGGTCGCGTGGCAACTTGCCCGAGGTTAATTTTCGCCGATGTCTTTGTGTTTCAGTTGCGTGTTATTCCTCGACGAGCTCGAACCGAGCGGCACGACGTGTGACCGACCTTGCCGTTGATTATGGCACCCAACGACACGAACGTGGCAAGGATCGATGCAACGAACGACGCAACGAACGACACAGGATCTCGTTTCCACGGTTCGACGACGGAGGAATCACCGCGTCGTCTTAATGGTAAGTTACGAACTCCAGATATCCCGTCCTGTTAGATTCTTATCGAACTGGCTATTGTCCACTTAGAGCCGCGCAATACGCGGCGCGATTACCCGCGCAAACATTGCGGCAACTCTGTGCCGTAATGATACGTTATTAAAATATAATCACCGTGTTCTGGGCTTCTCGCTCGCGTTGCGGCATTCTGCAGAGGCAGAAGAATTCGCGGCTCGTTGTTAAGTAAAGCAATCGTGCCTTTCAATTTCCCCCCGTTTACCGAGCGAAATCGAATCAACGACTACCGAAACATCACGTCCTATTTCTGCACGGAACGAAACGACGGTACCGTCACGGCGTTATCTCGCTGCGTAGAATTAAACGGGAAGATACATACGAGCGCGTATCGAAACGACGTCCTTGAACGAGCGAAATCTCCGAGCCGGCCGTAGCCGGTTGGATCTTCGACCTGAGCGAGTTCCTCGGCCCGAACGCTCCGAGAATACGAATCTCGGCGTCATCGGGAAGAAATCTGCGAAATGCTAATATCCGTTACGCAACAGCCACGGTCCTGCCAAATCACGGGAGCGTGCCGCGGCGTCGAGGAACGGCCATGGAACGAGCGACGCCCGCTCGCCGGCCGGAGCGTGCCGCGAGCGTACTCCAGATAAATAATCGCGCGTCATTATGCAAACGACTGCGCGAAGGCATCGCGGACGCGCGCACAATGAAGCTAATGACACGAGATGGCTGATGATCCTAACGATCGGCAGGGATAATCAACCGTTGGGTAAGGTTACGGTGTCATGGCCAGCGGTGTTTGTATTCCCATCGAGCTGCCGAGGATCCTGGAAAAAGGATACCGGCTTGNNCCGGCTTGCCGCCGTTGCTGCCGTTGCTGTTGCACGAACAGCCTCGACACTCGGACAACCTGTAATCTTGGAATTATCTGTTCTCTTTCCCTCGGCCGGGGGCGGCGCGAGAGGGAGACGGCAAGGCCAAGTTTAGATCATCGACGAGCGAACATCTCTCCGGTGTCCGGCGTCGTTTAAGCCTCGTTCACAGCAAATCCGATCCTCCGACACGCGAACGGGTCAATCGGTCGATTCGGGTTAACGATCAAGCCTCGATAGTCAAGAATTTTCGGCGTCAAGCGATCTACGTCGCGATTCGAAGTGGGGCCGTGAGATATTATCGCGAGATTTCGAGGAAACTCGACGAAGCAAGATCCGCGTGGATCCTCGGATAATTCGCTGCCGGTGAAGGTTGCTTTACGTCTAACGCGGGGTTTCAATTATTCGCGGAGGTATTAGCGTAATAATATAACCGCGAAGACGGTACGAATCGCCGCGGCGACGGAGCGATGCGCGTGACGAGAGGTCGCAGGAGGTGGAGGCGGTCGAAGGCGGTTGGAGGCGGTCGGAGTACGTATGGTGGACGCACGACGCAGCGTGATAATGAGCGAATCGTGAACGGCTTATCTATGAGGCCGGCAGCGAACGTCGCGGATTATTATTCGCCTAACGAGCGTGCAATGTAAACTCGATCGAGCCGACCGGCGTAAGCTCGATCCTCTCGATAGCCACTCATCACGGATGCCTATCATTCGTCACGGTTGGTCGTTGAGAAATTGATCGGACTCGGCCTAGGTTTCCTCGAGAAAAAGCCGGGCTGCTGCTTCACGGCGAGATCTCGACCTTTCTTTGTGCCGGAATAAGTAGAACATAATTAGTTCTTGCGCTTTGCTCCGTCCCTCGGCCTTCCACCGTTCTCCTATTCTTTTCCCTCGCCGGCTACTCCAGGAATTCCACGTCTTCGTTACCTTCCTTCTCGTTTCCCTTCTAGATGCGTCTGTTTGCCTTCCGTCTTCCCTTGTTTACCTTCTTCGCCGCTTCCTTCGCACCCTTTTCTCCTCGCGATCCCCGTTTCTTCGTTTACTCCCGCGATAACCCGGAACATTTACCACCCTGTCGAATTCGTTTATCGGCCGAGCGTGACTGGGGCGCAAAATCGAATTTCCGAGATCGGGATACGTGGAATCGGGTCGGAATTACATTTATACCGTCTCGTGTTTCGCGTTTTCGAGCACGGGCCAAAAATTCGAACCCGGGCCCGATCATCGGGCGAGGCAGAATTCATCGAAGCCCCGCGATCTGAATAAACATCGGAAAAAGCGGTAGAAGGTCGAGCCACGGCCAGGGATTTCTTCCGTTTTAGCCGACTTCCTGGATTTTTGCTCGCGGGATAATTCCAGCGTTCCCCGTGACGATGATTCCCCGGCAGTGGGATAATTCAGCAAAACACGGGGCGAACGTTGGCAGGATAAACGTGGTTGGCCTACATTACGCGGGGATCGCGTAGCGAGCGGCTGGTTCCGAGAAGAAGCGGATCGTTCTGTTCGGCACGGTGTTCCTTTGGCGAGACTAATGGAAGAACAACGCAGCATCGGGCACGTAACACGTGCAATTGGAAGGCTAGATAACCGCGGGAGGGAGCGAGAGAGAGCGAGAGAGAGCGAGAGAGGGAGAGGGAAAAAGAGGTGGCAGGCCGGGAAGAAACGGGGACGGGGCCCGGAGAAAACGAAGCGGCGAACGCTGGAAGCCCGGTAAGGCTCGAGGAAAGCAGAAGAAACGGAAAGCTAGGGAATAACGAGGAACAGGCGAAGAGCACGCGTCCGTCTTTGCACGCTGCGTTCACGCTCGGCAACCATTATGCAAAGTCAAAGCGGAGGACGTGGGCGAGCGCGGCCCCGTTGTAAACCGTGATTAAAACATAAATCACGCGTAAGTTGGTGGAGCCATTCCTTACGATCCGGGCATTATGCGGATTTGCCGCGGCAGATCCTACCGTTCCGCGCCGTTTAAGCGATTTCTTGGCGGAAGAGACGCCAGCAGACGCGACGGCCCTTTCTCCTCCTTTTGCGACCACTCGAACTGCTTGCCACTGTAAACGAATGCCGGGCATTCGGATGATGGATCGTCCGCGGTGAACACGTTTGAAATGGAAGGCTTCCGCGGCGGGTTGTCTCATTGAAAAATCGTGGAACACGTGGATGCTTATGGAAGCGTACCATACGTAGGTAATCGAATCGGCGCGACCGGTTCGAGATTCGGCTAGACGCGCTCGTAGACTAATCGAATAACCAGCCTTTCGAGACACACGCAAAGTTGGTCGGATACCGATTAAAAGCAACCGGAAAACGCTGCGGGGATTTCTCTCGACTCGGCTATCCCTCGGCGCGGTGATATATGGGTAAACGAGTGCGCCATAAGGAAAGGGTTAATTACGTCGTCCTGTCGGTAGCAGGACCGAACGACAGGGTTACGAGAGAGCCGGAGCAAGAACCGCGACCGCTGCAGCGACGGCTAAATCTCGATCGACGAGTTTCTTTGTGTGTCGCAATATCACAATGCGGTGAGGCAACGCGTGCCTCGCAATTTCCCGCCGCGATATCCCCGGCGTCGGCCGCGCGGCAAAAAGTTTCCTCCGCCTCGGGTGTCTCCCCGTCAAAATCCGTCGATCTCGCGGCGGTCTCGACCGGTCGAATCGGAAGGTTAAAGTCAACGGTCTAAAAACGCGCGGGGAATTACCTAACGCGGTGCAACGAGCGGCCCGATGGCGGAAAAAACCGCGGAGTCAGGCAGCGATTGCGACGGGGCCCGATCCCGAGCGTTCCCTCTTTATCGCCCTCCGGATTTTTCCGCCGACGATGACTCAACGAGATAATTGTCGCGGATTAACAGACCGCGACACTTCGTTACCGATCCTTTCCATTCGGTTCGCAACCGATCGGCCGTTCGCGGAGATATTCGCTAAACGCGGCGTCCAACGTTCACCCCTTGGACGAAGCGTCGCGCGGGACCGGCGTCTCGAGGAACTGACAGACGCGCGCCTACCGGTTCCCGTGCGTGTGTCCGTCAAACGTCATCGGCACGACCTATGAACTCGCGTGCCAGCGACACGAAACGTCCTGACGTTTATGAGCATCGATGCCTCGCGGCAGTCGGACGCGCGAAACCGCTCCGTATAGCATCCCCGAAATTTCGCCAAGCGAGATAAGATTTACGACGCCTTGACGCGCGCGTCGCCGGAATCGCGGATTCTCCGACGTCTCTCCGCGGCGAAAAACTTAAGCGAGGATACCGGTCGGGTCTAACGACCTTCTTCGTGACCCTGCATCGATAAAAAGGGGGACTGAAGATGGCTCGGCCGAACCCGCGAGCCAGGCTAGGATACCCAGAGCAGCTTGCATTAGAGAGCTCGAGGAGAGAGAAAAAGGGAAGAGAGAGGAGAAAAAAAAAACATTGGCGTTCCATTCGATAACCGATCTTTCGCAGATGCAGAGAAACAATTATCCCGCAGCGCACGAGCACGCGGAGCGGCGCGTGGAAGCGGCTCGGAGCAATGAAACGAAATAATCCGCGGATACCGATTACACGGGCCGATACAAGCGGCCCGATCGGCCGAGATTACAGAAGAACGGGGTGGTGCGCGGTGAATAATGCAATTAGCGGCCGCGAAATACATTAATTCCCAATGACAACGTTCCCCGCGGCTTTTACTTCCGACACGTTCGCCTGGCTGGCTCGGGCATTAAACCGGCGATATTAAGCCGCAATTATCGACAGAGGTAATCGACGCCGCGGCGATCCTAGCCGACTTAATTATTGCCCGGCCGAACCGATCGCTCCAAGTAGATCGAGCCGCTAATTAGCCGTAAACCTGGCAACGGGTACCAGCCAAGCAGACACGCTGCTCTATGAATAACGAAAAGGAAATTAGGCGAGCGCGACGCGGACCGATAATCGCATTTATCGCTCGGTCTTTGTCCTCCGTGCCATCCCGATCTTTCTGCCCGGGGTTCGATCGTAATCGTTTCGACGAGCTCGTCGCTCGATCGTCGCTCGATAACGCTGCCAGCGTCACGGACGGCAAGATGACAGATATCGTGTCCAGGCCTGACCGTTCCCGATATCTCCCTTCGATTATTCGGCAACGAGTACGGGCCAGGAGTAAGGTCGGTTTTCCGCGATAAGGGAAAGGAATTATCATAAGAACGTTAGCCGATCGGAGACGAAGGTCCTTGGAAACGGAGAGGCCGGTTTTTTCCGAGAAAGACATCGAACGGATGAAATTAAGGCCAATCCGGTGACATTCAATTTCCCTGGCTACGTTAGCATCCCCCGGTTTCCGTATATCTCGTATCGGTATCTATTCCGTGGCACAACAGGCGTTAATTATTCATTTCCTAGAACAGCTCTCGGCGAGTAACCTCGTAAGGTCCCTGCCTCTCTATCTCTCTCGTTCCCTCTCCGGAGCGGCTGTCTCCCTCCGCCGACAAGCTTCGTCGATTGTAGCTCGGTCGAATCGTCGACTTAATGCGAGACACTGACAACGAGGTCTATTGTAGCGGCGCACGCGAGAGGAGCTATTATGGTACGGTGACAGTGTACTACGTGTACACACATAGATCCGTGTGTCTCGGAGAATAGCTTTGAATACGTTTGAATCGATTTGCAGGATCGTTAGAAGCAGTCGTCTGCTAGGTGCAGCCGAAGGTTCAGCTGGAACCGGGCCAGCGGCAATTCCGGATGGAAATCTCATTCCGACGCGGATATCTTGGTTGCGTCGAGATCGTATCGACCGGTGGACGCGGACTAAGGTCGCGTCCGACCATCCAGCTTCCCTTATATACCGCGGCAAATCACGCTCTTCCTCCACCTCCTTCTTCCATTCCCCGGCAACCGATCTTCTTCCAATTCCTCCTCCATTTCTTCCTCCGTCCATTTGCATTCGTGTCCGCTTCCTCCGAACCGTCCTGGCCATCTACGCGAGCCTGGCCAACGTTAGACCGGCTGCTACCATCCCGAGAGGAGCGTAACTGTTGTTCCGAGAGGTCGGACGCGGCTACGTTTCGCGTACGCGCGACCAGCGAGCGAGCGAGCGAATCGACGAGCGATAACGGGCCGAATCGCCCGAGGAACAGCCTCGGAAGCAGCAACGGCGTTCGCCGGATAGATTTATAGGAAAGCGCTAGGCTGGTCACACCTCGGCGCGTAAATCCTCCCTGCTCGAGAGAGAGATGATCTACGGCCTCGCGTCCGCGATATTCATCCAGCGTCCGCTCGGTATCGCGGAAGATCGAAGCGAGCCGGCGATCGATCAACGCGATCCGTTGTTTCTCTCCTCCATCAGCTTTTCCCTCTTCCCCGCCCCTCTAAATCGAATCACGTCCGAATCATCCGCGGCCTCACCGATCCTCCGCGGCCGATTTGCATCCACGTCTAGCCCTGGATCGGAGTCCTCCGTAATAATAGAAACGCGATAAATCGCGCGCGCGGAAAAATGTTACGCAGCCGTTTCAAATGTATTCAACGACCTCGAAATCATCCGGCATCTTCCGCGTTGCGATCCGCGTTCTCTCCCTGCGATAGTTTCCTCGATCGCGCGCCTCGGGAAACCCCTTTCGCTCTTACTTCTGCGTGTCTTCTTCTTGCAACCCGAAATCGAGTATGGCCCCGATCAATCCCGTTCGATCGTCATCGAATCGATTCGCGAGAAGGTTCATAGCCAAGTCTCGGAGGTCTCTAACCCCGTAGTAGAAAAATAAAAACGAAGGAACCGGAGGGGGTAGTTGGAAAAGGCGTCGTCGTCGCTATCGTCGGTCGTCGTCGTCGTGGTCGTCGTCGCCGTGGGGTTTGTGTGGGCAGAAACCTAAGGTTCAGGTTAGTCAACAGGTGGCTAACCTGCCAGGGGAGGCAACCTACACAAACAATACGTCGAATGCACAAATACAAATCTCCCCTTTCGAATATAACTTAGGGCACCGGGGTCCGGGGGGCGGTGGGAGGGAGAAGGAAGGAGGAAGGCCCGGCTCTGCCGGAGGAGGGAGAGGAGCCTCCTATATCTCAACTCACACAGACGAACGGTACCATCTGAACACGAACACGTTTACAGGGGGACCTGGACCGTTCGAGACTGCACGTGTTCCTAACGTACCCAAACCCCTGGCTATCGTCGGGCGGTTCTCAGCCGTTGCCTCTCGGTTATCTCGGCTGGTGTACCACCAACAGTTGCACGCAGTTGTCGGATCGTGAGACTCGTGCGTGGCTGTCAACGTGGTCAAATATTTGCTTTTCTTCTTAATGTCGCTCTTTTTCAGAGGGGCATTATCTTCGAGTCGGAGAATCTTTCGGGGAAAGTTTGGAAACTCGTAGCGAGCGATAACGTTCTCCTTTCGTGCGTCCGCGAACGCCTCTACGACGCATACGAACGGTAAATTCGATAATGGCGGCGTAAACGGGGTTCGAACGAGATTCGTCGAACGGATAAAAGGAAAGACAGGTCGGATGCGAAAAATCGGCGAAGAGAAGAAGTGGAAAAGTTGAGAGCCGCTGGGACCCTCGCCGCGGGGCACCGTCCGTGACTCATCAGGCCCCTCGATTCCCTCTTGTACAGGAGCAGGGCCCAAAAACGAACAAAACCTCATCCACAGCGAGCCAAAGGCAGTGTCTGATCGATTTACGTCCCACTCGCGCTTTGGGGAAATTTACAACGGAAAACGTGGCTATCGCGCTTCGCTGGGACGAGACCCCGGTATCTTCGGACCCGGAGATCGTTCTCTTCTCTCTGCCTCTCCTTCTCCTTCTTCTCCTCTCTCTCCCTCTCTCTCTCCGCCCGTTTCTCTCTACTGCCCCCTTTTTTCCCCTTTTTAATTCGACCCGGCCCAGTGGAAGAGCTGAAAAGAGCAGGCGTGCAAACTCAATCGGGACTCGAGAGGAGACTGGCAGGACTCCTCAAGGTTAAACCTCGTTTCGCTCCTTCACCAGCCACCACGGAGACTCGTCCCTATATATACGCGCGCACGAGAGATTCGCTACCAGAACTAAGTGGTCAAGGTCAGAGGAGGCTAAGATCGCTGTCCGATCGGGATCATATCTTGGAAGATATACGGGGATCGATCGACGGATACACACGCCGGGGATGTATACCTGTGCGAGCTTAGAGGGAAAAAGGTTCAACGGCCCCGGTGACGATTCTCCTTTATCGTCCTTTCGCATCGGCGCCTTTCGGCGACCGTGTGTTTCGGGAGCAAATTGTCGCTCTTTTATTTCCACCTTCCACCAGTCTCTCTCTCTCTCTTTCTCTCCTATCTCTCTCTCTCTCTCTTATTCTTTCCGACGATGTCGCGTTTAGGGAGAAGCCGTCCTCGGTACGGTAATATCGCGCAGGATTTCGTAAGCGTTTGATAACGGAGATATAAAAATAGATATGCAAAGGAGGACAACGTCCACTCCGTTGTTTCGAGGTCAATGAGGAATGAATATTCAGTGGAATCGAGCGTGTATCCGTAGGAATTTTTTAACGCGCCACTCGGACATAGGTGTACCGCTCTATCGTTCGTTAGTTCCAAATGGATGATCGAGGTATCCCGACCTCGGTGACCCACCAGGTACGGAAATATCTCGTGGCGCGCTGATAACGAATCCCAGGCTGCGGGCAACCTTCCACGAACACGATTTTACGGTGACACTTTTGACCCAAACTGCCCCACAGTGTGCCTTACCGAGGGTTCAACGGCCTCCGTTTGCCACCGCTCGCCATCGTCCATCCTACACGTTTATCCGTGGTTCGTCTGCCACGAAATCGCTATCGGTCTGCTCTTCTCGCCTTCCTCGCCTCGACGGCAAGAAATCCGGGCAACTTTAACACTTTCAGAGACGACATAATGGTCCCTTTCTCCCCACCGTAGAGGTAACCTCGGGTATCGACGGATGACGCGCAGGGATTACGCAGGACCGATCGAATATCTCTCGCATCGACCCTTAACCCGTGGGACTTTACGATGGTACTCTTGACCCATCCATCCATCTATCCGTCCCTCTTCCCTTTCTTCCACCACCTTCGAGCCGTTTTCCGTGCATGCGTACGCGTCCCGTGGATATCGAATTCCCATGCACGTGCATTCGAGCAGTGTCATCACCTTCGAGCAGCCCCCTCGACCGGCTCCCAACTTTTTCGTCCCATAGGATATTGTGTTTTAATATCGCTATTACGGCCAGACCGAGGGCCTTCCACCTTTCGTGGCAGAGCACCCCCGTACCACGAGCATCGACCGGAATGGAACGAACCGTTCACCCGAGTCCTCTTCTTCTCTCTTAGAAAACCGTGCACCTGTGAGATTCCCATACACGCGGTCTGCACACGGTTTCCCCCACGATCTTTCTCTCTCTCTGTCCCCTCGATAATGCAAAGACTCTCTCCTCCTCTGCTCTAGTCGTCTCCTCCTCGTCCCACCCGAGGAACGTAACGAAAAAACGAGACGAACCGAGGCAAGGGCTGCGAGGATGGGGTTGGGTCGCGCGAGAAAGAAGGGGTGCAGGGACCAGTTGGACGAGGAGAGAGCGACGGGAATCACGGTGTAACCGTTTCCACGGCCAGCGTAACACACTTGTCCCGAAGGTTTGTTCTTTTGTCGTGAATAGGGTGGTACACCTGCGAGCCTGGTAGGGGAGCCATTGATACGGAGATCGCGGTGTTACGCTACACCGTAGCCGTTCTATGAAAATAAGAAGCTCCGGCGGGGAGAGAGAGAAAAAAAAAAAAACACGGCTTTGTCGGAGGCTTTTGGCGCGGACTCGACGCTCTCCTCTCGTCTCTGCTCCTTTCGCAATCGCGTCCCGGATCGTTATGCCCGCGCCGACCATCGAAACTTGACCGAGGGTGCGCGTAACGCGAAAGCTCGTCTTCCCTTCCCGATCCGGGTGTTACGTTTCATCTTCTGCGCCCTGATCCAGCAGGAATCCGTGTCACGGCGTTAATAAAAAGAAAGGGTAGACAGCCGGGGTAGCCCGGACGAGTCACGGCGGCCTAAACCTTCTCGTTAAACCCGCGGCTCGAATATCTCCCGAACCGACGATGGTCCATCGTCACCCTCTCGAGATCCGCGCGGTTCCTCTTTGCAGCTCGTCCGGAATATCTCGCCTTCGTCCTCGAGCTGTGGATTAAACGCGAGCGTCGCGATTCGGCAAGGGGTGGGACGGAATGGCGGATTTGAAAAAGAGTAAGGATCGAGGCCGATCGATCGTGCCCGGAACCGCGTTTTGGGTTACGTAACACGCGTCATCTAAGACGCGGGGCGTAGCCGAGGGGGGCTGGAGACGGTGTGTCGGTGATATTTAAAACCGGCACGATCGCCGGCCCGTGGAGTGGCATCGGTGCGGCAGAAGGAGAACAAAAGAAAGCGAAGACGAGTGACTCAGGTGGAGTAGTAGCCTGCGGCCGCGGCCGGTGCGTAATTATGTCACCGGTGGCCAGCGGTGGGACGAGGAAGGGTCGATCGGGTGGAAAGAATCGCGGGGAGGGCCGTCGAAGGGAGGCAGAGCCTGCGGGAGAGGCTCCGTGCCCTCTGCAAATAACGTGAATCACACCGGAGAGAGAACTCTGTCTCCTCTGTCTCCGTGCCGGCTGCGCGCGGTAACTTTAGAAGCGTCGCACCTACAGAGAAAGAGAAAGAGAGAGCGGACGGAAGATGAAAAAGCTCGAGGAAGGAACGAGCCGCGACGGAGTAAGCTCGGGGAGGAAAAAAGGAAAAAAAGGCGAGGAAAAAGGAAAAGAGGGAAATACTCGACTGTTTGCAAGTTTGCCTCGTCGGAAAGATTTCCTCGAGATCCGAGTCCCTCTGCCGGTGCGAGAGGAAATATTTATTAATTATATCGCTAATTGGAGGGTCGACGGAGGTCGGGCAAAAGACGAAGAACGGCGGAGGGAGAGCGAAAGAGAGAGAAGGGCAAAGTTTGTAAAAGGTTCGCGCGCTCGCGGAACGGAGCGGAACGGAGACGCGGGAGAAACGGGAAAGAGAAAAAGAAAACGGAGGCTTTTTACCGTTTACCGATGCCGGTTACGCGTGACAGCAAAGAACCGCGCGCGCTGGGAAAAGCTGTTAAAGCTAACCCCGGTCTGACAACGTCAAACGCTTCAGTCGCACAAAGCCGAACGCTTTCTTTCTCTTTGCTCGCCCTAGGAGAGCCGCTGTCGCTTTCGTTTGCCAGGAAATTAACCGCCGCGCGGAACGGCCAAACCGAAATCGGGCGAGATCGCGCGCGGAGACGAACGTTGATCCCCGCTCGCTCGCTCGCGTTCCGACAGACACACGCGTCCTCGTTCCGCTCGACCCACGAGAGCCGCCTGTTTGCTTAAGACGACCCGGCTAATCCCGAATTCTCGTGCACGGACACATTGGACCACGATCGCGTTCCCGTTTTCCAGGCGAAACGTTCGTCGTCGAACACGCTCCTCCTCTCGAGCCTCGACGTCTCGTCCTATGACTCGTCTCACGCTTGGTCCTCTACGCCTGGTTCGTCCGTGCCACTCGAACGTTCCCCGTGGCTCCGCGCCGAGAAGCCTAAGGTAATTATGGCCCACTTGGGATCTGGGTCATCTCGTTGCATGCGTGGAACCAGGCCGAACAAACGGACCACGATTTCGTTTTCTATGCTAGCTGGAAAGCCACGGCTGGCGACC
>NIJG01000007.1:1412106-1422757 GCA_002201625.1 Euglossa dilemma
GGGCCAGCCTGGTGGGGGTTTCGACAAAACGACGAGCAAGTTAAAGCACCCGCCTGCCTCCCTCTATCCTCTCTCTCTCTCTCTCTCCAACACTCTCTCTCGCGCGCGCGCAACCGCGACACTGACTCTCTGCCGACGCGAGATGGAAGAGGACGGGCGTCGCGGGGCGGAGGGGCAGGATCTCCACACGATCTCGCGCACACGAGGAAAGAAGAAGCCAGAAAAGAGGGTCCATCGACGAGTCGACGCACACGTACAGGAGGATTTGTCAAAACAAAAGCCCGGTCTTTCGTCGAGTCACGTTCTAAGGGCAAAGAGAGAGGGCGAGATAAAGAGAGAGAGAGAGAGAGAGAAGCGAAACGAAGCGAACGCTGGTTTCTCCGTTTCGTCCCCGTGGCGCGTCGGTTTCCTAGTAATAAACCCGAGGGAAAAAAAAAGAAGGAAAAGGAAAAAAGTGACCTCCTCCGGTCGGTCCTCCTACACCTCCGATCTTCCGTCTGCGGGTGGATCAAAATCCGAGCAATTACGGCACGGCTGGAAAGGGTTCTCTAGTCGGCCGAGCGGGACACGATGGAGCGAAGCCGGGCGACGCGACGCGAGAAAAGAAGAGAACGGGGAAAAAGGGAGAGGGAGAAACTTAGAGTCTCTCCCTCGGATCGGCGGATCCACTATCCAGGATTACTCGTTATCCTTGAGAGGAGGTTGCGCTCGCGCGCCACGGCCCTCGATGCGCTCGAGGAATATAAGACGAGGGGGAGTTGGGTGCCACGGACTACTCTCTTTCTCTCTCTCTCTCTCTCTCCTTGCCCACCCTCTCTCCCGCGCCTCTCCGGCCGCGGTCTGCCTCTCTCCTCCTCCTCCCGCCGTCCCTGCCCTATCCAAAGTCTCTCTCGATCTATCCTCCTCTCCGCTCCCGCCGTCCTCGCTGCCTCCGTCGCTGCTGCCTCTTGACACCTGTTCCTCGCGATGGATCCGAATCCTTTTGGGGATTCAGGTATATCTACTACGCAGGTACGAGCATAAAGGAGGGTTCGATGTACTCGAAACGATCGCCGGATCGCGTAGTATCCGCGCGTTTCGACGCGGCTCGCGAGGATGGGCATAAAATCGCTGGCTCGGCCGCTTCGTTACGCTGTTAGAAATGGACGTTACGCGGATGGGTTTGGCGAGGGAGCGCGAGGCTCGCATCCAGCCGCGCTCTATTAGTCCGACCACCGCTGGCTTACGCTACTTTCCGCGCTACGCCGCTCCGCGCTTTCCGCGGACCCATCGCCGAGGCTCCGATTATCCTTTACCACGGCCGTTTATCGAATTTCCTCTTCCTCCTCGGCCGTAGTTCGTTAAGCGAACGAGATCCGCGATAGCGATTCGCTGCGAGATCCCCAGCGCATCTCTTCTGACCCTTTTTTCTCTTTTTCTTCCAGCTCGAAGCGGTTCGGAGTCCGGGGAGGAGGATGATAGCCTGCGAGCGTTTTCGCGTAACGGAGGACGAAGGCGAGGACGCGGCCGAAAAATCGGCCGAAAAACACGAATGCAGAAAATCCTGTTTCCCGCGACGGGGGCCCGAGCACGCGGACAGGGACGAGGACGCGTTGATTTAACGGAACAAATGCGGCGTATCGGGGCGGACCTGTTCCCTCACGTGGGCAGAGCACGGCATCGCGAGAGAAACGACGCAGAAATCGGCTGATCGGGTTCCTTGAACCGTGGACGTGCGCTATAGGTGGCTGGTCGCGGTGTTGCTCGCGCAATTCGGTTCCGTGAACCCCGGGACCAGTTTAATCCGCGTCCAATCTGCGGCCGCGGTTCCTCGAATCGAAGAATGAGTTGTCGGTAGCGGCTCGACACCGCGTCTCGGCGCCAACGCGCGCGCGTTCCTCTTGCCAGGCCACTTCTTTCTCCGTTCCTTCCTCCACCCGACAGATGTTCCGCTTCTTCTTTCCCTCCGCGTTTTTCTCTCGCCGTAGCTCGATCCAGCTAATTGTCCGAGGATTAGCATCGCCTCTCCTACTCTCTCTCTGTCTCTCTCCGAACCTGTCCGCTGAATTTCCTCGCCGTTCATCGATAACGCCCGGTTATCGGATAGACGACGAAGCGCCGCGGCCTCGTAAATAACGACGGTGAAACGGCGGCGAAATAAATTCACCGGCTAGGCGAAGCGGTTCGATAAGGGGCCCGATAATAGATGTGTGGCCGCGGCGATCCCCGAGACGCGCGGCCTGATATAATTCACGCTGCGAACCGCCTTTCGAAAAACCCGTTGATTTACGGCCGCCTCGCGGGACGCTCCGCTCCGGCTCGCTCCTCCTGGGGATACACGCCGCAGAAGTTGACGAGACTAGATCAGATCGTGATAGGCTCGCGTTTAGTATGCCGTTCCACGGGATATCGATATTCCTCCGGCCCCGGACCAATCCTTCCACCCCGCCCTTCCGATTCCTGGTATCGGCTTTTCGGCTCCGCGCCGCGCTGCAATAATCCGCCCGCGACGCTTTAAATCTTCGTTCGATCTCGGTAAATTAACGAGCCCCGGGACAACCGGTTAGNCCGCGCCGCGCTGCAATAATCCGCCCGCGACGCTTTAAATCTTCGTTCGATCTCGGTAAATTAACGAGCCCCGTTTGTTCCGTCGCCTGTCTTGCGTGTGTGCCAGAATTCGGAAAGCCTCGGGACGTCGGCCGATGCGAGCTAACGGCTGTTAACGTTACTCGCGCGCGGCGTTATCCGTTCGCTGGTGCGCTGGCGTCCGCGCAGGCGCCTTCGCGCCGGTTGTCGCGCTTCGCCTTCGCTTAACATACGCACGACGCTCGCTCGACACACTCGACACTCGGTGAACCAAAACAAACCAGTGCCCGCGCGAGCGGGACGAAGAAGAGAGCAGGAAGGATGGAAGAGGCCGAGAGAGGGCCTGTCGGCCGCGAAGCTGGCCGCGGAGCCGGCCGCGGAGCTAGCCACGGAGAGAGGCGAACCAGAGAGAGAGAGAAAGAGAGAGAACCGGCGAGAAACCCGCCTCCGTACGCATTAACACCCTCGAAAGGTACGACGACGCGTGCACTTTTACGCGCACACACTCGAAAGCTTCTTTCTCCGGCTGGAGCTGGCCTCGCGTCAAATCGCACGTAGCTACGGGCCCGGACAAAAGAACGAGTCGACGATCGTTTCGGACCGAGATCCGAAGGATGCGACGGATTTTTTCGCGAATCGCGAGGAACGACGCCGTTTACTACGAAACGACCGTTCTTCTTCGAAAATTCGGCCCGAAGGTAAATATCTCGAAGCACGGATAGGATCGAACGGAAATATTTCCGCCTCGATTCCGACTCGACGCGTGAACGACTTGGCCGTTGATCGCGGCACGCGCCATCGGACCCGAAGTCTCAGGACAAGGGGGTTACTTTCGAGGTATCGAAAGAAACGGTGTGACCTAGAGTGACCGCTCGAGTGCGAAGGGTTAAGAGTCGCGGAAGGATCGCGCATCAGCGCCTCCTCGCGTTAAACGCTCCGGGTAATATTCGCGAGCGAGGATAATCGGTGTCGCGAGACAATGCTCGCTCGCGATGGCCGCGTCGTAGAGCTCGCTGGTGCGAAAACAGCGCCGGCTCTCCCCTGCCACGTCTAACAGTATCCGCGCGTTTTATATTTCAATTTTACCGAGAGCCGTGGAGTGACGCGCGCTCGCGCGCGCTGGCCTCTCTCCGCGCGCGCGTACACCTGTGCTTTCCCTCTCCGCTCGGCCAGGCGAACGAATCCGCCGGACAATTTTCCAAAAGACTTTCACCCTTTTCCCGCCCCCTACTACCACCACCGTCGCCCCTTATCTTGGCTCGTCTCTCCGCTCCGCTGCTGCCCGATGCGTCGCGTTACGCGCACGGCGCGGTCGTTTCGAGTGGCCAAGAACAAGTTCACGCGGACACCAGAGGCAGAGATCGGGGGAGAGCGAGAGAGAGAGAGAGAGAGTGCGAGGGCGACGTGGGGTACAGAGGAGGAAGACGGACCAAGAGGCGCCACTGGTCGGAGCGAGAAAATAGGCAAAGATGGAGAGCGAGGAGAGCGAGAGGAGTGGCGATCGAACGCGAGGGAAAGAAAGGGCGGAGAGGGAAGAAAGGGTTAACGAGGGACGGAGAGGGAACGAGGAGAGATCTGTTCCCCTCGCGCTACGTCGGGAGAGTGCATGCAGTTTAAGACGCACACCGGGGACCGTGTTTCCAGCACGCACACACGTGCGTGAACCAGTCTAACCACCTCATCACGAACAATCTCCTCGTGTTACTCTTTTCCTCTCGTTTTAGCCGCGTCCTTGTCCAGCGAGCGGCGCGAGGCGAGGCCCTCTTTGTTCAAAGGCAATCAGCAGGCCCCGATAACGGGCCTACTCTGTCGTAACCCAAGACACGAATACGAATGCATCGACGGAGAGCACACCAGATACGTGGAAGATATACGAGAAAGAGAGACGATGCCGTCTCCTGCGCCGGTGAGCGTGTGTGCACGCGCGGGTACACGGAGAGGGGAACGGGAACCCGAGAGGATCGCGCGATGCGTAAAAGACACTGCGTAATAGAAAAACTAATCTTCGCCACGACAAAGACCCGAGTGTCTACGGGTATCTTTGCACGGTTGATTTCCATTTTTTTTCCCCTCGTTTCTTTTTTTTCTCCCCTCTTCCCTTTTTCCTCCCCTCGGCGAGTCTATGAGACGAGCGGTCGGAGCACGACGAGACTGCGGTCGCGAATAATACGAATCTTCGGCAGAGCTGGGGAGATCGGGGCACCGAAGACGCGCGCGACCCGACGACCCAGAAGACGGCGCCCGTCGTCTCCGGCCAGGCGTGGCCCGCGACGATGCGGAATCGAATTAGTTGGATCGATGGCTCGTAATCCAATTAACGCTACACACGCGTCCAGATCAAAGGATTAATTATACCGCGCGAGGTGTCCCGTTATAATTGCCGGGCACGCGGCTGCTGGCTGCGTTAACGACATTGCAAATTACCGGGAATTCTGTTTCCGATCGATGGGAAACGCCGCGGCTCCGAATTTCTAGTTTCCCCGGCGCGACTTTGGTTAAACGGGATAACGGCCGTGGAACAACGAGGCTTCTGGCCAGAACCGTGGCCTCGTTAGCGGCACCGCGACGCCGCCATTTTCCACGGCCGTCCGCGGTGCGTCGCCGGACACGCGGAAACGAAATCGGCCAGCCGTGTGCGTCGGTTGCTCCGCGACGGCGTCGGCAGCAGCAGTCGAGGGAAAAATCTATCGCCGGACGGAATCTCGTTGCGCAAACAACGCGATATTTCATCGTGGGACTGGAAATCGTCGAACCGGAGTCGAACCTAATTCGCTTCATCCCACGAATCGCTCGGCCGATTATCCGATCTAATCGTTGCGGGGCACGCGACCGGTTGAAAACATCTAGAAGCAATTCGTCGACCGTGTTGCTCCGGCTCGAAGGCGTATTTGAAACGGCTCCGCGAAGGTTCAGCACGCGTCGAAAGAGAGAAAAGATCCAGGTCGTGGCACGCATGAGCGCGCACACAGAGCGCGGAATTGTTACGAAATGTGTGTTGTTGGGTCTGTCCGCGTAGGATTGCCGCGCTCGGGACCGGTTAGCGATCTAAGATCGTGGAGAAGCGGTCGTGGTCCTCGGCCGAGCGGTCGCGGAGCGTGGCGATGGAGAGTAGTCGCGGGCAAATTATTAATAGGGAAAAGCACACGGTGGCGAATACGTGGTGGCGGCCGCCCACACGGCACGACACGGCACGTGAACGCCGTATCGGTCGGAGCGGAGAAAGGCTGCCGGTTGTTTTCATTCGGCCGGCCTTGACGATGTCGCACCTTCCTTATCGCGACGCCGCCGTCCGCGCCGACCACGCACGCGTCCGTCTTCCTCTGCTCCGCTTCATCGGCTCGCCGATGCGCGCTTAAAGCGTCTCCGTTGCGTCCGTCCGTGACGAAGTTCCTGTTTCCGCGAGAGATAGCCACGGCTCGTAATTCCAGCGAGAGTGTTCTCCTCGGCCGATTAGGCTCGACTGTAGTATTCGAGAAAGAATCCGAGTATTCCAACGAGTAGTAGTAGACGGCCGTTCGTTCGCGTTACTCTTCGAACGTCGTCTAAATCATTCCGAGATAATGATCGTTATCGGCTGAAGATGCTTATCGAGCGTGGTACAAAGGCAGATATTAAAAGGCTGGAGAGGAAGAGGCTGGAAGGGCCGGAGGATATTGGTCGATAGCATCGAACAGCCGCGGCTCCGATTCCGATATCCAGTCGACGCGGTCCCCGTGGTCGTGTTCGGCGTCGCCGGGCTTCTGCGGCGTCCCTACGACCTCGATAAACCGCCCCGAGGGCAGAGAGGAAAGGACAGCGAGGCGGCCGGAGGAGAATCGCCGATCGACGGCGAAAGGTGCGACGCACCGCGTCGTCCGTGGCTTTACGCATTCGTAGTAACCTAGAAACGGCCGGTGGCGTGGTTGCGATACTTGGAACAGATTAACCGTGTGCACCGGCAACGAGAACGACAACGACGACGACGAGAACGACGACGAGGACGACGTCGAGACCGTGTGGTACACACGGCGTGTGTATATACATATACATAGAGCGAATTACTTTCGCCGTTCGGTGCACCGCGTCAATGCCATCAGCCAGCACGACTGGCTGGCTAGCTGGTTTCTTGGTTGGCTGACTGGCTGAAACCGGCTACGCTGCTGCAAAGCCGAACGAACGAACGAAGGAACGAAGGAACGAACGAACCGAGGGCCTGCCCGGAGAGAAACTGGTCAACTGGAACCGGAGTTGTGCTACCGCGGAGCTGGACCGGCCGCGGACGACGTGGGTTCACCTGGACAGCTGGAGAGATACGCCGACCCACGCTGCACGCTGCTCGTAAAGTATTGCGCTATAAAGTGCAGGACACACCGCAGTCAGTCGATCCCTCCTTATCCCTCTTCCCTCTCGCTGCTGCCTCGGTACCGTACTCGTCTTCGTTTTTCTTTGCCCGGTTTCTTCTCCTACTCGCGCTCCCCGGTTCCCTTCCACTCTCGGTTCCTTCCTTTCTTTCGGGATCTTGCTCGCTCGCGGAATCTCCGGCTGATTAGGTACTCTCGCTTCTCGGCTCTCCGGTTACCGCGTTTAGAAGAAACGCGTAGGCGTGGACGCTCGAGCTTCGGGGAAACGCGACTGGGAATTCGCCTTTCCGACGATTAGTCCGAGATCCGTTCGGATGAAAAAAGGGTTTAGAGAGGAAGAGAAGGGTTCGTATCGGTTCGCGTCGGTTCCTATCGGACGGCCAACGTCGGCACGCGCTGGGAAACCAGTCGATCGGAGATGCCGCGCTGATCCTATCTCGCCAGCGATCTGCCTTTTCGAGGATAGATCGTTTTTACCGAACGCTTGATAGATCGCGTCGGTTCGTGGACCTCGATGATATATTCCTTCCGAGATACCTCGCCGTCGAATCTTTCCGGAAACAGAGAGAGAGAGAGAAAGAGATCTCGATCGATCGTGGTTTATTCGTCGATTTATATGCCGGTTGCGCGAAGAAACGACGCGACGCGGCAGTAACGATAGGCTCGTATCTAATTTTTCCTCTCGGCCGAACCGACGCGTCAGCGTCGCGGTCCGGATAACGAAAGAATGTCGATCCGGCGAGTTACGAGGAGCCGGCTTCCTGGTTACGCGTTATCGATTCCCGGTAGCTTTCGACGCGTCCAAATGAATCTATAAAGCGTTAAGGCTCATCGTCGATGCAGAAGGATGAACGTTGCCGTCGTCATGGTGTGTCACGGGGAGGCAAGGGGAACGAAGAAGAGGGACAAAGTGCCGGTATATTTAATGGTAGTTAAGAGAGTAAGCTGGTATTGGTACAGTTCTGTCCGTAGCGAGCAGCGATTGGTGTTGGTGGCCAAGGTAGCGATGGTGGTGGTGGCGATGGCGGTGGTGGTGGCGATGGCGATGGTGGGGCCTGATGCAGGTGTTGGCCTTGGGCTCCCTAACACCAAGCCTACAATCTCTAAGGCTCGCCTATATACGTTTGCTGGTCGGTTCTGCGCGCACCACCGCCTCCGTTCCTCGATTTTAAAGCCATAACGCAACACGCCAATCCGTGTCTTTGTTTAGGCCTCGGGACGCGGCTGATTGGATGCGGGGTCGCTGCGAAAAAATCACGCCGAGCTTCGACCCGCGACAGAGGGAGGGAAACAAGTAGAAAAAAAAAATTAAAAAACAGGGAAAAATGCCGCGTCTCTTTCGTCACCCCGCGCACGAGAATATGATTTAATTCGCGGAGAAGTTGCAAAAGGGTATATATCCTCCCCGCGCCTACGCGATCAAGGATTCCTCCCGACGCGATTAGAACGAGGAGGGCAAGGACAACGATCGGAGCTCGCTCGCGTTCTCTAGCGATCGATCTCGATCGGCAGACGATCAGCGAGTTCGTAACTCGGGAATAGCCGAGATTCGCGTCCCGGATTACGCTCGTACCGGTATTAAATGCCTGAAACGCGATTTTCTCTTCGTCCTGTTGGGTTGAACGAACTTCGCCGCACGATAGCCAGCGATTAACCTACGTTTCTCCGCCGCGCTCTCGCGTTACTCTTATTCTCCTCTTATCGGTCTACGTTCTCCGAAAACGCGAAACCCTTTCGATCACCCCACGTCCGGCTTCCCTTGAACCCCTAATCACCTCTCCTTACAACCCTCCCACCGAACCACTCGACGTCCCGAGCGTCGCGGGACACGTCGCTTCTTACTCCCGATTCTTTGACCGAGGAACGCGAGCGACCGTACGAGCGCGTAACGCCACTCGCGCGAGCGCTTAGAGAGCCAGCTAGCCGGTTCTCGGAAGACGCGAGAATCCTCGAGCTCCCCGAATCCGGCGCGGATTTATCCGACGAGCTCGCGGAGTCGTCGTTGGGTCTTATGCAAAACGAAGGACCGACGGAAGAGAGGCCTTGGAGAAAGTGGAGAGACGAGCGCGACCAGCTCGCGCCTGGGTGAGCCGGTGGGCGAGATGAAATAATAGGAATGGCGGAGCTAAGTATATCCGTCAGAGGCTGGCCGTTGATAATTTACTGTTGCGTCGCGGCACGATCCGGAGAGGGAAACGTAGGACGGCGAGCGGAGGCGCTCGCGTGAACGTAACTTAAAGATTACCCCCGAGGATCGTGCGATTCGTGACGTCAGCCTCGGCCACGTGTCGAAGAGGGAAGAAGAGGTCGAGGAGGTCCAGCATGACCGGTGGTTCCGCGAACGGATAATTTCAGGATACGGACAAAGAGTTGCGATCGTCCGATAGCATCGCCACCATCCGCTTCCAATTCTTCCGTCGCCGTTAAACCAACGAGACTTTCCACCGAATGGACGAGTGGCCGAGCGATCGCGCGACCAACGCTTCCTAAACGCTTCCTGGGATCTATCCAGCGAGTAAACAAGCTCGCGCTGCTCCGAAGCGGAGATCGACTCGGGAGCTAATCCCTCGATGGAAGCGGCGATAATTCGTGGTTGGACACCGGGGAAGAGATACGGGCGTGAACGAAGGAACGATCGTGTTCGCGTCGCGCGCCTAATCATCGGTTATCGCGCTAACGACAGACTAGGAGCGGATAATGATACGAATCTCGCGACAAAGAGTGTACGCGCGCATTAGCGTTCGCTCGCTGGTCTGACAGCGAATGGGACGGAGATGGATGACGCGGGCTGAATTTTACCGCGCTGATGCGTCTTCCTGTTCGAAGAAACGGTTATCTACACGGGCCCGTTCGAGAGGATCGAGGAGGGGAGCTGGATAAACCGGACGTTTCGAGTTTGAAATATTCGAGCACCGAGTTCGAGGAACCGCTTCGAATCTAGACCCGAATCGGCGTCGATCGAATCGGGAGAAGAGGTCCGCGTTCCCGTTGGAAAGGCCGATGTGTACGCGCCCTAAGGTTCTCGTGACGCCGTAGCAGCCTCGGTCTCGGAGCGCGCCTCGTGACGTCAGTGGTGACCACGTGCTGAACAAGAGGGAGAGTCGGCCAGAGAGAAGCCACTCCGTGCCTCTCTCGTATCGTATGGAGCGTGGCCCGGGGATCAAGGACGGTTTTACTCGCGAGAAGCGGAGCCGCGTGTCCCTGCATCTCGCGTCGTGCTGTGCAGCTGAGAGTGCACCAGTGGCGGCGGAGGGACCAAGAGGAGGACCAAGACGTGCTGCAAGACGAGGAGGAGGAGGAGGTAGGGCCGGGGAAGGTAGCGGGAGTAGCGAAGAAGAGGAGACGAAGCGGAGGAGGGAAAGAAAGGCTGCAACGAGAACGGGCTGGTCGGGAGGGTTGGGAGAGGGTTCGGAGAGGGGGAGGGGACCGGAGTTATAATGCTCCGCGCGTCCACTGTCCCTAGCTGGTGGAAAGGAGAGGCGAGAAAGGCGTTGAAGAGAGAGCCAGTGGTAGAGTACCTCGTTCCCTCTCCCCGGTCTCCTCTCCTCTCTGGCCGTGGCTCGTCGACGTGTCTCGTCGTTCTCTCTCCGTCTCTCGCCCGTTGCCCGATTTCCACCTCCTCGTCGCACCCTGCGACGGAGATAAAGAGAGTAGAACGAAGAAAAAGAGCGGGCCCGCGGCGGGGCCCGGGGGGCGGGAATACGCGAGGGAGGGAGCGGGCGCGAGGGGGAGGACGGGCGGGGGCC
>NIJG01000007.1:1422870-1463926 GCA_002201625.1 Euglossa dilemma
CGGGGGCCGGGGGGAGAGGTTAGGAAAACGTGTCCCAGCCTGCACGACCCGGTACACTCACCTCCAACAGTTCTGACCATAACATTAGAGAAACGAGCCGGAATCGCGAAACATCGGGCTGAAACACCTGGTTCTGCTGGCTCGTTACGACGGCCGAGAAAGCACGATAAAACGTTACCTGTTGCTGCGTACGCCTAGAAAAATCCCCCCGCCCTGCCCCCTGCCTTTTTCCCCGGTTTTTTCTCCCCGCTCCATTTCTTTCCTCTCTTTTACTCTTGCCCCTCGGTGTACTCCCGAGAGGCCTAACGCGCTGCGTTCGAAACGGATGACGAAACCGCATCGGGGCACGACGTCACTCGTTGGCGAAAAGAAACGATTACACCGGTTTACATACGCGCGTCTAATTCGCCCTCGATCGCATCCCCTCTCGTTTCGGATGCTCTCGTCGGTTTTATTCGCCGAGATAAACACAGCGGTGGAGGAGAAGAGAAAAAAAAAGAAACGACCGTGGCTCGTCGAATATTATTACGTCCCGCTCGTCTGGCGGTTAAGTGCCGCAGCTCCATCTGGACGCGATCGTTCGGTTACGTCAAGATTTCCGAGAGAGAAATCGGGCAAAAAGTGCGGCAACGTCGCGGCGGCGCGCGCTCGCGCGATTCGCAGCCGAATCCGCGATATTTTTTCCCCGCGAATCAGCCGGCGAACGCTAGGAAAACGTGTCCGAGCGTGTACGCGCTCGCGTACAGTCCTGACAGCGAGTTTAACCGATAACGGGGAAGGCGAGACGCGATAACGGAACGGATTCTCCCGGTCCGAGCGGAACGAACGCGCGTCGTTTAGCCGACTCGAGCGAGCGAGTCGCGCCGCTCGCCTAACCTCGCCGCGACTATTCGGACGGGCCGGCGTACGCGTTTAATTACCGCGATAAATCACCGACCGCCGCGCGCGGCCTCTGTGATTCCGCGTAGCGGCTACGCGCTCGCGCGCCGATATTTCTCCTTTATTTTTCTAATCGCCGAGAGTTTCGAGCGAGACGCGGCCGACCGATACCAAATAAGAACGACTCGTCCGCGATTGTCGCGTTAAAAGCGTTCGATATCGGGCTAGAGTCGCCGCGCGTATTCTCTCGTATTCCGTAATCCCCACGGATTCGAGGGGAAACCACGCGAAAAAGGTAACCTGCGGGGAGGAAAAAACGCCGGCTAGAAGAACTCGCTACTCGTAGATTGTACGTTTTATTCAGCCGGGCAACGACAAGAAGACGCTTCGATTTCGAATGGAAAAACCGGCGTATAGAGTCCGAGCGGAGAGGACGGTGGTACATGCGCGCTGGATACCGGCTAAGGAAATAATCCGTTAGTTTATTACGAGGCAGAGAACGAAGCGGCCGCGTGTTGCTCTGTTTTTGCCTGGACGCGTAAGTAAAACCTGTAACGCGATCCCGGGCAAAACGAACGGCAAGTCCTCTCCGACCTCGCGTATTACGCGCGCACCAGCAAGAGGTGGACGCGTAGAGGAGCGGAAAGAAATTTCGGTCTTGCTCGAGCGGACCAAGGAGATGATTGCGCTGACCTTGGACGCCTCGCGCCACTGCACAGCCATAACTGAATCGCGTTACCCTGCGATACTTTCGTAACGTAGTACCGACGCACTACTCGATCATCGCTGCGATTCTCTCTCCTCGTCCTTCCATCCAGATCCGCGCACGTACTCGCGTATATCGCTCGCCACCATCGTTCATTATCTTCGCGGTTTTTCCGCGCGATACTCCGCCGTCGAACGCTCGGTTCGTTACGGAAAAATTTACGATTAACCTCGTAAATTCGCACGGGTTTATACCCTCTTCGGTCCTCTGGCCATCGATCGCGAAACTTGGATCACCGCGTCGCCATTCCAACGACACAATAGCGCGGACACGCGAGAATCGAGTTTCATTTTTTCATGCTCGTCGCGGTGGGATATTGGAGAATTTTTATTTTCCTTTTCCTCTTTCGTGTCTTGTTTTTTTATCTTTTCTCGCCCGTTTGTCGGAGAGATTCGAATACTACTCGGCGACTGGGAATAGAGAAACGCGAGGAGCGGAAGAGCGCTTTGTTCCAGCGATAGGATCTCGCCGATAGTCTCGGGGAAATTCGTCATGGAGGAACGCGAGAAGCAAGGACGGTAAAAGGAAGAGGAGCCCGTGGAAGCGTGGAGGAACGACGCGCGTAACACAACGGGGAAACACGACGGTCTATCAGCCCCCTCGAGGAATCTCGATTGTCCTCGAAACGATGAGGCTCGTTGCGCTTCCGCCTTTCGCCGTCTCCTGCTCCGCGAGTCTTCGATTTGGAGCAAGAACGAACAACGATATCAATGGCAGTCGTATAAACGTCTGCGACGTACGCGACGCCGCGCTCCACGTGCTTGGAGAACGGAAACGATCGAAACTGAGGATTAATCCGGCGGAACTGTTAGGGAACCACGGTCGGAACGACGTCTAGCGAATATCGAGGAAGCTCGCGGAAAGTTTCCCAGTCCCCGGAAGATGCCGGAGTACTCGGAGAAGCTTGAGAATCGGCAGCGATGGCCGTTTGGACGGGCGAGATCGCTCGACGGGAAGGGTAACGCTCGCGTCGTCGCCGGGACGCGCGGTTAGCGACGCGAAAAACGTTTCATCGCGACGGATAAGACCTTGCGCGAGGTCAGTGTGCGCGTAGGTAACCGTGTAGACGGCCGGAAACGGATGGAACGGAACGAAGGAACGATCCGGCGGATTATTCCGGGAGGAGAGGGTGAGGAGGGACGAGAATGGGAGAATCTCTGGATGTAATTTCGCGAAACGTCGAGTGCGTCGTATCGTTTGGATTCGACGAGCTGCTCGCTTTCCCCCGGGACTCCCGATGATATTCGCCCGGCTCCGCTTCTCGCTCGACTTCCAACGCGACTCCTCGGATTCGCTGGAAGCTCGAAAACGAGAGTAACGCCGCGGGCTGTGCGCGAGGACTCGCGTTCGCGGTAAGTCGATTATTACGTTATCGCGCGATGCGGAGAGAAAGAGGAGAGACAGGGTGAAAGAGGGGCAACAGGCGGAGGAGAGAGGAGGCGTGTTGCATCAGAGATCACCGGCAGAGAGCTGTTGGCATTTCTGCTGGAAAGTTTACCGTGTCTACGCTCGATTCGCTTTCCACGCACAACCGAGGAGAAACGCGCGTCTCTCGATCGCGGTCGTCGGTTTCCTGGCTCCGAACCGCGCCGCGATTATCCACCGGCTGTTTTGCAAGCGTCCGATGAGTCAGCGCGTGCGTCGATAGACGACGACGACGACGTCGAGGTGGACGACAACGACGATGACGACGAGGAGACGAGGTCGTGGAGGTCGACGACGGTCGTAGAATCGATAAGCGAACGATCCACCATCCGCCGCTAGCCCTCTTCTGGCCCCCTTCGATACCGGATTAACCAGTTTTTGCCCGCAGCGAACTCTGCCCGCTATCGAAATAACTGGAAGAGTGGAAACGGAGCAACGCGCGCTGGTAGACGCGCGCGTGTACCGGCCGGTTGGAAAGGCGTCGGAGAAAGGCGGTGGAAGTTGGGCTCGGGACGGATGATCGCGAAGGAAGAAGGAGGAAGAGGACCGGCGACCGACTTACGACGCGCGGCGTCGGATCCTCGAGAGCGGACTCGAAATCGAAAGCGCGCGGTGGCAGGCTGCCTGCCGGTCGGCTTCCGTGACGCAATCGCGTCCGCCGCGCTCTGTGTTCCTGACCTGCCTTCATTTTTTATCCCCCACCAGGGCTGCCACGGTAGCGTGGCCNATCGCGAAGGAAGAAGGAGGAAGAGGACCGGCGACCGACTTACGACGCGCGGCGTCGGATCCTCGAGAGCGGACTCGAAATCGAAAGCGCGCGGTCGGCTTCCGTGACGCAATCGCGTCCGCCGCGCTCTGTGTTCCTGACCTGCCTTCATTTTTTATCCCCCACCAGGGCTGCCACGGTAGCGTGGCCGACACAGCCAGTAGCGGTGTAGAGTAACCGCGATCCACGAGAGAGCATAGAGGCCTCATAACGACGAACAACCGGTAGGTTGTAAAGCCGTCGTAACTCCCGCGGGAGAAAAATCCCGGCACACGCTCTAACCGGCTGTATCGGCCCGGCACATCGACGACCACCACCGCCGCCGCCACCGCCACCACCGCTGCTGCTGGAGGTGGAGACACGCGGAAAGAAGGAGAGACGGTGGGAGAAACCGCGGCAGAGAGAGAGAGAAAGAGAGAGGGAGGCAGCGAGACCGGCTATTTCTCCGCTTGCGACACCCTCCGCAAGCGGAGACCAGCGTTTTCCGCTCCTTGGCCTTAATTAACATCTGACACGAGTCCAGTGTACCACCATCGATCCCCTGACGGACCTCCGATTCCTTTTTCCTTCCTCCTCCTGCGTTTCTTCTTCCACCTTCCACTGCCTGTTTTTCCTTCCTCTACCCGCTTGCCCGTGCCGTCGCTTAATGCCGTTTAATTGCTCCTCCAGCTGTGGATACGAGGTCGGGAACACCGGTGACCGATGCTTGCTTAACCCTGAAACGACGACGTTTTGCCAGGTGCAGCGTGCGGGGGGCACCGATACCATCGCTGACTCTCCCGCGACGAACGGTCACGCCTAAAGAGCCGACGAGACTTCTGCGAAATTTATTCCTCTTTTTGCCGGTCTTTTTCCTTTTTGGTTGGCTAGGCAGACGGTTAGACGGACGCGACGGTTGGTTCCGTTGGATCGTAGGCACGTGGACCTTGGCTGGGAGACAGAAATCGCGAGGAAGGCCTCGGAGGAGTAGCAGCTAGGTGTACGCAAGTTGGAGCGTAAACCAGCCTCGTCGGGGAAAATATGCCGATGTTCCGCTAGCTTCGTCGCGATCGCCTTCGCCCATCGTCGCGATGACTCAGAGAAGGCATTCGCGTGGCTATCGTTTGCCGTTTAAAACCTCTCCGGGAAGGAGAACGGCGCGGGTCCGAGCGGCGCGTCGTTAAATCTTCCGGCGAATTAACACCGGACACTCGCGACTCGTAAATCAACGAATCCAGCCGTCGCTCGGCCCGAACAAATCAATAAACAATAACTACCGGTAGCTCGTTTCTCAAAACCGTTCGGAACCCGTTCGTTACCCTTCGCGGCTCCCCGTCCCGTGACAATTTACCGGGCACGCGTAATTTGCATGCAAAACCATCGGCAGACGGTTAATTGCGCGTCGCTCGATCGTGATTTATGCGAGCTAATTACCAACAAAAGCGGCCAGCCGACGACTTACAGCCGCGGAGCTCGCATAAATGCATAATAAATCGTTAATATCTCCGTTGGCCGGCGACGGCCGCGATATCGATCTCGCGCCGCGGAGCGGGAAACGCTTCTTCCGCGCAGAAAACGCTCCGCTCGCGTGCTCGAGCCGCGTGAAATTTCATTGTTCGGAGAAGGCAACGGCGCGGCACCCGTAGTAACCTTGGCCGCGATATTATTTGCTAATCTTACGAGTTACGCGCGTTTACCGATCGCAACGGAGATAGCTTTGTTCGCGCGGAGGAACTCGCCGGTCCGCAGCGGAACCAGGAAAGATTCCGCGCTTCCTCTCGGAGGATTCCGCGCGACAGACTCGCGGAAACAAAGGGACGAAGACGGCGGATCGTCTCTTCGACGTTTACCGATCGCAGATTTTCCTCGCGAGATCGGCCGCGCGTTCTCAACCAAGAAACCGAGGGGTTTAATTATTCACTGGCGGAGCGGGTAGGAAAGCTATCGGCCCGGCCGATAGAGTGAAAGTCGGTATGCTGACACGCGTTTCGTAATACACCCGGTACAATTGAAATAGTCGAAAAAGTGCACGGGATACGCGTTTACGTAAGTGCGAAGTCGTAAAGTTGCGAACTGTAAAATCGGTGTAAGAAATTGCCGGTAATTAAGAAGGCTACTGTTCGGGGAAGCCGGCTCCCGGCTGCGAGAGGCCGCGCGAGTTAAGCTTCATTGGACACGGTTCGTACGCCGTTCGGACACCGTTCGCCGGCGGAACCGTACTCCGTCGGGACGCGGTCTTATCGTCGGCGAACGGCGTCGCGATAATTGACCCAGTGCGGTCGGCCCGTAGCAGCCATCGGCGCGTCGTCGAATTACCTCGGGAATAATCCAGCGTGGCGGTAACGAATTATTCCGCTAATAACCAGTCGTACGCTGACCGACTCTGTCCGTTTGTTTCAGATGGAAGGAAAAACGACGACGGGACTTTGGAGAAGGATCGAAGCGTCCGATAGAATCTGGAAGCGAGAACTCGCGTAGGCCCACGAAGCACGTGGTTACTCCGGTTTTACATCCCGTCCTCCAATTGCGTCCACGACCGTACGTACGAGTTGCAACGGTACACACGCGGGACAGCAACAAGAAGAGCGAAACGGAAGAGGTAGTAGCAGGAGGTGGCTTCGATGGTGGTGGTGGTGGAGGAGGTAGAGGAGGAGGAGGAGAAGGTGGAAGATGCGGAGGAGGTAGGAGGAGTAGGTTTCGAACGATTTTCTACCTTTGTTAAGACGAGGCCAGGGAGCGGAGAAGGCAGGGGGCAGCGAGCCCCGGGGAGGCGATATAAACGAGGCCTGATGCAATTACTTTTACGAGAGACAGGGTATATAGGTATATAGGTGGCTACCGTGGCATTAAAGCGCCACTAAGCCAGACACGCTCGCGCTTTAGTGCTCCTCCGCGCTCGCGCGTTGCACCGGCGACCGAGCGGACTCGGCCACGGGCGGATTTAGCTCAGGGCTAGGCGAAAGTATCGCCACGGCCGATCGCGGCTGATCTCTCCTCTCCTCTCCGTCTCTCTTCCGACCTCTCGATAGGCGTTCGAAGGGTTGAATGGTACGCGACACGCTGAAACGTCGCCGAGGCTCGTGACCCGTTCCAAGAGCTAGGAAAATCGCGAAGCCGATGCTGCTGCTGCTGCTGGTACGACGCTAAAGGTTAGGTTTTAGCCTGTTTTACAGCGAACCGATTTTCAAGGGACCGCGAGGTTCGCAGGTTTCGCGCCCGGGGAAAACGCGTCGGGAGAAAAAGGCGAAATTGCCGATTCGAAGGGAAAAGAACGCCTGGGTTCTTGCGCAAGCCTTTGTTCCGGGGAAGATTTATTGGAATAGTTCCGAGGACGAGTTTCTCTAGCGTAGGCTGTCGACTCCATTGTCTCTCAGCTAGCTTCGCAACTCTAAATTCTACCATTTCATCGAGGTTCCGCCGAACGAAGTACGCGTAGGTCTATCGGTCCACGGAACGGTGAAATTTTTACGAAGCTCTGTTCGTGTCTCTGTTCGTTCTCTGTCCGTCTGTACAGCGAAGATAAACTCGAAGGGAAAACCGCGCGAATATTGTGTAAAATATCCCGAGCTGTGCGCCGATAACGAAATACGATACACGCGTTTAACCGAGCGAAAACACGTGTCGCGTAGCGCTAAATATGTCCGACCTCTGTTCACCCGAAGCAACCTCGAGGCTCCGGTCGTAAACACTTGCTCGCGAGGCAAAGCGATATCGGCTCTAAATCGGCGTGTTGTCCCCGGCGAGCGTGCGTCTCGTTCAAAGGCAAACCGCGCATCGCCGGGCACAGGGGTCGCGATAATCCAACAACGCCCGAAGCGAGCGTGTCATTGATTTCGCGAGTGGCACACGTAAGCATACGGTGGCGGCGGATCAGACGTCACGTCGAGCGGCTCGAAAAGGATGTCGCATGCAAAGCGAATCTTCCTTCCGATTCGACAATGGCCGGCGGCGGCCCGTACGCCGGCTGCACTCGAGATATGCCAGGCCCGCTGCATTGTCTACCTGCGGTTTACAATAATGACGACGCGGCATACAGAGAGCTTCATTTCGCGATGCCTTTGACCGACCACCGACTGCGACCGGTCCGACTCGCGACCTCCTGCTGCGGCCACGGACCAAGCCGTTTTCCGTGTTAACCGGACACCCAATTGCTTTCGGCTACCGTCTTCGGCCTTCCTCCTTTCCGCTTCTCCCAGCCACGCCGGTCACCGCCAGTCTCTTTTCCTCTTCTCGCCGCTCGGAGCGAACTTCGAAATGCCGCGGAAACTCGCGATAAGACGCGTTGCTGAAACGAGTATGCAACGTGAAAGACAGATCGGTGTCACCTGGTCAACTGACCAATGCGCCTAGTCCAATTAACGTTGCGGCAGGTATCGAAAACTGGGTTAGATAACCGCGTTCCCTGGGTTTATGAATGAAACGTTATCGCGATTTACGCGCCGCGCGCGGCACGTCGAAACGAACGCCGTAATTCCGACTGTGTCAGGGGGATTAACCGCGTTGTAGGTCGGTGTAACTCCGTGTAACGCGGAGCAGAGGGAGCGGAGGAGTACGTGCTGGAAATTCCGTCGCGCGACGCGAAATTCCGCGGCAATCGAAGCGGATATGACGGCGGGAACGAGCGTGCTAAAATCGCGACGAGCGGGGACGAAAAGCGACAGGGTTAACGAGTTCCTCGAGAGGAAGAAAATCCTTCGTAGCGAGGAAGGAAGACAGAGGTGGAGAGCGAGGGTATTACCGGAGAACACCGTGGCCCGGTTGTTAGAGTAATTGACGAGCTCTGGCGGGCAACAGAGCGTGAGAGATTTTTTCGCGAAAGTGGCGGAGAGCACTTTCACCGGGGCCAGTCCGACGGATTTCTCTGGCAATAAAAAGATACCTCTAGCCGGAAAATGGGCTGCGTGCCGAATCGATGGCGTACGATCGTTTCGATTATCTCTTCTTCTGGGAACCGGTCTCGATTCCGCTGAAACTCGCCACGTAATACCGGAGAGCCGTCGATCTCGCGCCGGGAATGACGATCTTCTACGTCGCACGAGGAAGCGTGGCACGTTTTTCTACGCACTCGGGTGATAACGCGGCAGACTAAATGACGAGCAAACACGCGGAAGATTACGCGCTTTAACGACTCGGGGAGCAGGCTTATCGATTCCTTGAACTTGCAGCCGGTCGAAATCAAGGTTTGTCACGTGCCGCGTTATGTTGCCGCGTACGTTAGAAAGTACGTCCAGTCGCTTAACGAGCCGCATTTTTCACCACTTTTTCCCCCCCGGATAGATGTACGCGACAGATAGGATACCTGTTCCGTGTGCCTAGTCACCTGGTCAGAACGGTAGCCGGTGCGCCCGAGGCGACATCCCAATTCCGCTCTGAACGATCGGTAATCCGGAAACGCGAAGAGAGCCTCCTCGCGGCGTCGAAAGCGAGAGCCGTACTCCGTGCCGATCGATCGAGGCGGATCGAGGCGGATCGAGGCGGATCGGAGAACAGGAATAAATCGCTAATGGCAGAAAGAACGGCGAGAACAACGCTAGCTGTCCGCGCGCGTATTCCACGTGCCATTAGGTTTTCCATCGGAGCAGCCGGCGATATTCGATATCGGCCGGCCGATCGAAAGTCGAGACTTTCTCACGGGACAGGAGACACGCGGTCCAAGGAACGGCGCTGTTATCAGACGGCGTCGAGCCGATAACGAAACGCTGCCTCGAGCCTTCTCCAGTATCGTGAATACACGCGAAGCGTACACACGCAGCGGCGCGCGAGCGGCGAGAGAGATAAGGAGCGGAGCGAGAGAAGGGAGTGCACTTACGTGGCAGCATCGATAAGTACGAGCAGCGTAAACTGATTTATGGCCGCTGGAACTTCGCTAAGTAGGTCGTCCACGTTAATGCACTCGGCTCCGGTGCATCGCGCGCGTCTACGCGCTTCCGAGCCAGCCCCGGGCGTCCCCGAGCGTCCCCGGCGGCGATGCATCGCGCCGACTCGCGCCGGCTCGCCCGAATATACGGGGTTGTTGTCCGCTGTTAACAACCGTATCTCGAGATCCGGGCAAACACCGTTATTTCAAGCTGTATCTACGAACAGATACACCCGGCCGCGACTAACTCTGCCCTTTAACGAATTTTTCCGCGATCCCGCTCCGGCGCGCGCGATATCGCCCGGTATTTACAGCATCGTTCGTTTCCACCGGGCCAAACCGACCGAGCATTTTTCCCACCTATCTGCCGCCGATGGAAATATGGAATCGGAGTTTGATCGCGGCAGCAATGGAACTGCCGCCGCAGGGGTGGGTCCGCGAACAACCGAGCTTCCTTCGAGGAAATGGGTCAGCTTCGCGAACTGTTAACACCGCGGTGCTGATCAAAGCCTCGAGCTTGTCCAAACGAACGTTTCGCGTTTTGGATATCGGGTATTATCGTGTGGTTTACCTTCGTATCGAAAGGTAAACCATCTCGGAACATCCGTAGAGATACTTTTTCCATCGTGGTATGAGAGAAACGAAAGAGTTCGGAATCGCTGATCAAAGCGTCGAGCTTGTCCAAACGAACAAGGACCCGCCTTCGCGTTTTGGATATCGGGTAAATTATTATCGCCATCGTCGTGTCGAGAGGTAAATCGTTTCGAAAAATCCGTCGAGATACTTTTCTACCGTGAAATGAGAGAAACAAAAATCTTCAGAATCGCGAGATGGACAAACTTTTCGATGATAACGCGGAGGTCGTCTAATCGTCGAATTGCTTAGATTTCCTTACGAGTACCCGCTGCGAATGAACGGCGAACGGTGTAAAAATCGAGGTAACTTTGAAAATAATCACGGATGGAAGTGCTGGAGGGAAATTAGCCGTGCGAAATCGCAGAGGAGCGCGGTTGAAGGAGACCGTCGCTGAGAGTCCTGAGAACCGCGCGGAAAAGATTGCGCGAGGAGCGCTTGACCCAGAAAAGGAGTACCATCAAATTTACCATAAGGAAAAGTCTCCCTCGCGCTTGAAACAATTTAACCAGTGCGACTCGTACCTATTCCAAACTTTCCTCCGTCTATTTCCGTGACAATTACGCTTCGTCGATACTCCTTGGGTTTCGGTTAAACGCGCGGCCTAACGGGGCCCGATTTTTATTTCGCAATCGATCCCGTCGACGCGATGGCTCCTTGACGCGTGCACCTGAGACAGACGCGGGTCCGAATTTAGGAATCCCGTTACGGTGGCCATGGGCTAAATAGGTCGTGTGTATGATAATGCCGCCATTATCGTGCCTTCGCCGGGCCGTCGAGAAACCGCCAGATTTCGGCGAACACCTGAGTCTTCCAGAAGGACTTAATTAATTAAGGGCGGTCCCTTCGGCTCGTTACGCGAGGGTTGAAAGGGTTACGTCTTAACGCGGAGCAGCTGATGCCACGAGGGTGCAAATTCGTTGTTGGGAATCGTGCGACTCTCGACGATCTCGAAACCGAGGGAAAAAATTCTCGTCAACGATTACCGGCGAGAAAAAAAGATCGAAACCAAATCATACGATCACGAGGTGCGATTATAATCGAGGACGGAAGTCGACCGATAGTTACGTTGTTGAAGACTGACGAGAGAGGTCAATAGTCAAATAAGAAATTAAAGAGTCGTTATCGAGTGCTTGCGAAGCTGTACTTTAGAAGATGTTACTTCGATACGAATATTTGTTTCGAATTGCGACGGAGTAATTACGAGATACGTTGATTTCGCGACGAATTGCCAAAATTTCGCCGAATTTTTCGGCCGTGGCGCGAAATCATTTGCGAGGCTCGGAGCAGAGCTAATTACCGGTTAATTTGTAACGCGTCTGGTCCTGGAAACGCGGGGGCGCGTTAATCGAAACACGCGATATTGATTTACGGTCTTGTAAAAGTGACTGGAAAAGCCACTATATTAAATTAGACGCCGCGCTATCTAGATCGCTCGCACGCTCGCGGCCACCTATGATTTACGCGATTATCGCGGACGAAAATTAGCGTGCGCACTTGAAACCGCTCCTCCGCGTCGTAATCGCTCCTAACGTCCGCATACCACGGGGTTACGCGTTGCCGAGACAACCGACGAGATACCTTCGCGTCCCCTGAATTTTAATCGACAGACGTAAACGAAAAGCTGTTAACGGAACAGCTGAAAATTCTCTATTAATTCACGAAAGTGAACTCGTCGGTCGCAAACGAGCGACCAAGTCTCGCGGCGTTAATTTTAACGCGGCCACGCGGTCGGATTGAAAAAGGAAGGAACGGAATAAAAACGAAATCACGACCAACTATAAATAACCATCCGGAACAGAAACACCTAAACAAGCACATGTACAGGAGGGAGCTAGGGTGGTGTGGGAGGCGCCGCTAATAGAAGCATCGCACGGAGTAAACATCGATCCCCTTAACAACCAGAAACACTTGCCCGGTACCTGGGGCTGACGTCATAGCAAGAAATACAGAACTCGGCATGAAACCACCGTCGCGTCTCCATCAGCGACAGCATTTCACCGGCTCTCGGTAAACTTCACCAGCCCTACCCTCATCCTCGAGTTTCCACGGCGAATGTAGGTCGAGCGACGTGGCATCTCGCCGCTCGTCCCACAGATCTAAGGCCCCCCTCGTGCCCCTCTTATGCGTGCAATCGATTTTCCCGCCAAGCGATCGCGATCTCGCGCCAATCGCGTTTCCCTGCGTTTCCCTCCATCTTCTCAGCTTCGAAGTTCGCGCGCGAGTTTTCCCACGACGCGAAGAGGGGAGTGAATACCGTGTGGTTCGGTGAGGCTCACAGTCGGACGTCGCGACGACGACGACGACGACGTCGTCGCGGACTCGGCGTGTGTACAGCAACAACGTTGTTCGCGGCGGCTTATCAGGTTGTAAGACACGTAACACGACAACGCGGATAATGCCTGGATCGTTGCTCTGCCTGGCTGAACAGCGCTCTCTCTATCTCCCTGTCTCCCTCTTTCCCTCTTTCCCTCCGCGTGTACCGAATTACGTGGCGCACGGCCACGTGAATAGAAATGCACCGTTACGCGTTTCAGCCAGCCATGGCCAAGGACATGGCCGAACTTTCGAATTCCGGCCGTGATCCTTGCGGCGAAAGGAGCCCCGACGTTCCCTCGAGGAACGGGCTTCTCCGGAACCAGTCGCTGTTCGAGGAATCGGTTACCTTTTGCTTCTCGGTGTTTTCGGGAACGATCGTAGAGACCGGGATCGTAAAGAATAATCGGGATGGATCTATAGACCTCGTCTATACGAGGGCTAGAAACCGGGGCGGTGCTCCGGACTCCGGGGAACAAAAGCGAGGAAAGTGGTTTCGTAGGATGGTAAATAATCGTGGAACAGATCTCGCAACGATATGTCCGTTTAATTCGAGCGTTGTAATCGATAGCCGGGAGATTATCGCGCGCCGCGGAGTTTCGCGTAATTCGATGGCCGCAGTAATGGCGGATAATAATCGGATTCGATAGATCTTATTAGGAGAGTAATTGACGACAGCAGCTGCACGTTTTATAGAGGACGAGTGCCGTTACGTATGACAATTGGAACTAATTCGATCGGAAAAAGTGAAAGCGGGTGGGCGGAGGGACGTGTTTTAATTATGTCGAAGAGCATGAATCGGGGCTGAGGGGGACGCGGTGTAGACGATGCCGATAGACGGCACGAGGGCCGAGTTTTAATTAAATTCGCAGGGGGTCCTGTTTTAAGTAAATCTTGTTTATCTTGCCCGCTCAATTACCCGTAGGTCCGTTTTATAGTAGCCTTTATCTATCGTCTCATACTCGAGCTGCTGCTGCTACCGCCGCCGATAGGGGGCCACCGTTTTACGATCCTCGTCGCCGAAATCACTGGCGACGTGATAATAAAATAATCTAGGCCTTTCGAGTCATTAGGCCGGCCCTTGTTACTTAGCAAAGTCCACTTAGCTACGACCAAGCACCGTGTTCTTCCTCCGCGCTCGCGATCTTCTCAGTGACGTCCATGAGCGCGATCGCGATGGAACAAATCGGTCGATTCTTCTTCATTCGAACCTCGAAACTCGCGATTTCAGCAACATCCAGAAGCATGAGATCGCGATGGAACAGATCCGTCGATTCTTATTCGTTCGAACCTCGAAACTCTCGAACAGCTTCTCGTCTTGGAAACCAATTACTCGGTGGCTCGTTAAATCTCGTCGTTTCTCAGGATTCGAGCGACGCAGGACTCGCATCGAAATCCGACGCGACGCTTTATCGGTCGAAGGACGCCTCCGGAAGACGCTGGAGGGAAATTACCACGGGACCGTCGCTAATAGCCAATCTACGCGACACGCGAACAATGTTCGAGAGCAGTTTCGCCCCGTCGCTAACGTCAGGTTATGGTGGCGCAACGCAACAACACGCTTCGCCATACACCATAGAGCAGTAATGTCGCATGCCGTATACCCCGTTAAGTGGATCCAATCAACTCTCGGTGGCAACGTAACGGACAGACAGAGAGAGAGAGAGAGAGGAAGGAAGAGAAAGAGAGACGGTGGAAGAGAGAATGAGAATCGCGGGCAGAGAACGATGCTGGCACAGAGACAAACGCGTGCTAGGGGGTTAGACTTGGCAGGGAGGAGAGACAGAGGAGAAAAGAAGGAGAGAGAGAGAGGCAGAGAGGGTGGAAAAGGATGACACGGTTATTATGTTACGCGCATCGGGAGATAGCGCGATGTTAACGCGCCCAGGGCGATAGAGCGATATTCGGGCCTCGTCCGATAAATCCCTTTGTGCTGCACGGTTGATTTTCAAACTGCCATTTGGGAAATTGCCGTCAATCCCGGAAATGAAGCCTCTGACCTCCGCTTCTCACCGGAGGATCCGTTCAGCGCTGCCTCATCCGCGCCGGTCTTCGTCGCGATTCGTCGCGATAATTCCACTCGCGTCCAAAGAACCGCGCGCGGTCGCCTCGACGACTAGTAGACAGACGCGCGTTCATCGGCGGGCCAAGATAAATCGTTCGTAAAAGCGCGGCAAAACGCGGGAGTATCGGCGAATTAAGCCTGGATCAACCGGGCAGTTGTGACCCATCGAGACGACGGGTCGAGCGTTATAGGAAATAAAAACGAGAACAAAGACGAGGGATACAAAGAACAGACAGAAAGCCGAGTCGGGTAGGAGGGAGAGAGCCGGGGAGTAGAGTTTGGAAAAAATCCTGACACCGGACCGGCGTATGATGAAATTGTTAATTCGTTTCGATAATCTTCCCTTTGTCCAGCGAAACGTGTTCCGCGTATTTATCTCCGTGCAGCGGAATCGGCTCTAGCCGATTGTTTCAGCCGAACCTTTATTCGGGCCGAAATTGATTCCAGGTGAACAAAAGGAACGCTCGGAGAGCAAAAAAAAAGCGGCAAATGCATTTCTGCCCTTCCGGGGGGTCGGCCATGGATTTCCGCGAACCTGCTAATTGCCTGTCCACGATTCGATCGTCTTATCGCCGTGGAACGATCTACTACGTTGATGCCTCCACGCCGGAGCGACGATAAAATCGTTGACAGCCCGGAGTGGACACGCACGAAGGGTCCCCGGGTCGAATCGGGGTCCTTTATTCGGGGATTATTCGCGAATTTACGGCTCACGCTGGCCGCGTGGTAAGGCTATTAACGCTACTCGCGGAGAAGTCGCCGCGACGCTTCCTAACGATCAGAAGACACGGGACGACGAACGGCGGACGAGAAATGGTGGCGCGAAAGGGTTCCAGGTCGGACTTCGCGTCTCGGAACGAATTAGCCGATGCTATCTCGCGATTCGGCCAATTCCCCTCGTTCCATGGCTATCTTAAACGAAACATTAACGAAAAGAGAGCACAGAGCGGGATGGAAGGGGGTCGGTTTTCACGCGGGCGCCCTCGAACGAACCATGAACTCGCCGCTCGCGAGCAAACTAATAGCTTTTAAGAACACGGAATTATCTTAAGCGCACTTAACCCATTTCGGAATGGACTTTCGTCCACGAGTGCGTCGCCGGCGAGCACGCGGCCCGCCATTGTTTCTGCTACTCGACCGGTGAACGAACCGCGAGCCACTAATCCTAATGGCAGAGCGTTTTCTCTTTGAAAGATAAAAATAGTCCCCGTCACGCGGGATGTCGTTCAACCCCGGGTCCTACCTCCGGAACCGACTTTACGATTCCTGCCCCGAGAATTCCAGAATAACACCGGCCGGAACGCGAGAAAGCCACCGAACTCTCGGTGTAACGTTCCCTGGGCTCGCCTGTCAAATTTGTCGCTCCTCGACGCTCGCGCGATGACACCGCGTTGCGAAGCGTGAAAAATTCACCTCGGATGTATCAAAGATGTCGCGTTCACGGGAATTACGATCTCCGGATGATCTGGAGATTGGAAGAGAGAGATGCGTTAGATATCGAGGGTCGATAGCGAAAGGGGAAAGAGAAAAGTTTCTTCCGGGATATATAATAATTGCCGGTTAGGTGAAAACGTCGGGGAGGGCTTTTAATCAGGATCGAATCGCCTGGAACTGCCGGCTGCTTTCTCCGGGGGTAATCAGGGTTAGAGTCGGGATTATAGGCTGATTGAATTAACCCCGTGTTGGCGGCCCTCGTAAACTCTTACTAAAGTCAAGCCCCGGCTCCTCCCGTCTCGTGTATTCGCGTTACGACCGAAAGTCTGTAGCCGAGTAACGGCTCGTTACGGTCCTTTCGGAAGTACACTATCGAATTTCCGCTTTCTTCCATTATTCCGCACGGTTTATGTAACGTCTCGGGCCTCGTTCCCCGGCCACGTAATTCCCTGCTTTTACCGGGATACGCCACGCACGATACGCCACCACCGCGTTCAACTTTCCGTCCATTTCGTCACCGATCGTTCCTTCTCTCCTTCTCTTTCTTTCTCTCTCTCTCTCTACCTTTCTCTCTCTATCTTTCGCTCCGTCGATGCTTCGTGCTCTCGGGTTCCGCGGAGATAATTCGCGGATTCGTAGAAATCGCGGTGGTTTCGCAACGAGGTATTTAAACGCGTGGATAATCGGCTAACAGAGTGCAACGATTGCGTTTAGATCTCGTTCGTAGCTGGAGACGGTATTAAAGGTGAGCGCGGATAGCGACTTAACGGAACGAGAAGAATATAAAGCAGTCGATTCATCGTTCCCCGTGCTATTTTCATCTCCACACCTACCGGCTATAAGCACCGCGCTTCTTTCACAATGTAAATCGTACTGGAAACTCATTTGCGATACGAACACCTCGAGTATCGCTCGTTGAAATTTTATATCCTCGCGCGCCAAGCTCTGCAACCTGACTTTTCTCCCGTGAAAAATTTCCTTTTCGATATTCTTCCCTATCTCTCCGGACCAAACTTCGTTTTCCAACTCTCTTTCTCTCTGTGCACTACCGTCGCGTTAATTCCTCGCACTCGGAGGTTTCTCGCCGTGGAAACGTTGCGACTCGAAGCTTTTATCGCCGCGAGGTCAGCGTTATCTTCCTACGCTGCGCGAATTATCATCGTTATTACGCGTTTTCGAACCGCGATAGACGGAACGTGGATCGTTGGGAAAAGAAGATTCGACGTAAAAAGCGCGTAGTATTTTCGCAAAAATAAACGCTGCCGTCATTCCATTGCATCTTTCGAACGCATCGAGGCCGGAAAACCAGTTAGCGCGATAATCGCGGCAGACGGCTGGAAGACGGTAAACAAAAGAGACGTTAGAGGCGTGATATATCGCGGCGGACAGCTAAGATAGCCGAGCGACAAACGCTTGGCGAGAAAAAAGAGAGCGGAATAAAAAAATAGTGAATTAAGAGGTAGGCAGCGCGCGCTTATTATTCCGCCGGCGCGCGCGTGCCACCATCGCGAATGTGGTACATTCACCGCGTTTTATTTCGCATAACGAATATCTCGCGCCGTCCCCCGCCTCGCGGCCTGCCATACACGCGCGTATTACCCCGCGTCTGTTTATCTACTTAATTCCTACGTTGCGCCGGCTGAACCTGTCGAGAGAGAAAGCTGTTTTTCCATAGCCGACGATCTCGTCATACCTGCGCTCCGCGCTCGTTGCGTTATGCAGCCAGCACTGACCTACGCGTAAGTCTTACATATGTATTACACCGGCCGGACAGCCTCGTAAGAAACGTATCTTAACGCGACAGACACCGCGCGTGTCCCGATCCGTGTTCCAATAATACGAAATCCTAACGGCCGACGAGAGTAATTAACGCCGAGAAGGAGCCCGCGCGAGCATTATTCCCCTCCGATTAGAATGCAATTTCGTTCTCTTCCTTCAACGCGCGAGAGGACGACGAGGAGAGAAGCTGGCCGATACGCTCGCGGGATCGATAAAAACTCGCGATTATATGCTCCGTCGAGCCTGGATTAATTCATACGAGCTCGATCGTGATTTACGAGCCATCGGCCAGCGAGAGAGAAACTGCTCGGTCGTGACGAACCAGTTCGAATGCTTCGCCGGAAAAATGAGCTACATTTGACGGGAAAGCGTCCACAAGTTTCCTTTCCGCGAGTTTCGCCGAATTTTCGATACATTCTCGATCGTTTCTTATTTTTCGGAAGATTCTCGAGAACGCGTTGGTTACGTTATGGTACAATTTCTAGAGAACTATTATTCGGAGAATAGAATCGCGCAGTGTACGAACGCGTAGATAATTTATTACTACATGTTCGACGTACTCCGATTCTTTAAAGCAGAGAGTACAAGGAAATTTTTGCGGATATCTCTTACGGTTTTCTTTGGAAAGATCTCGAATCAGAGGTCAGAATTGTCTCGTATCATTCGCGCAGATAAATTCTTGGAGACGTTTACAGCCCGTTTGCCGTTTAGAGAAGGTACACGAGGAACTTGGCTAGGAAACCAGAGCCATTCGCGTGTCACGCGATAAGAATAAAGTCGAATGATATTCAGGAGACATCGCGGTTAAATATCTCTACGAATGCAGCTGCGCTTTCACCCTTAACGCTGGCACATAATTCCGCTGCATCCAACCGCGAACGAAATTCCTATTAAAAATCCATCATCCTGTCCAAGCAATTGCCTCCACAGTTAAATTTTCCGAAATTTAATCTTCAGAAAGCATGATTCGACGCGTCGTTCTTCGTAATGGAAACAAATTTCAACGTTTGAAAATCGAAAATCTTAGATAATAATAAATTTTAATAATAATCGAGCCGACTTTAACGAGCAAACGAAAAATATGTTATTTCCCGGTTTCGCATAATTTTCGATAGAGCCGCGTATGATTGAAATGCTCGAATTTCGGGTGTCGGCGAGAAACGCGATACGATTGACACGGCGTCGCGACGGCCGCAAGCTCGGATAGGAAACGAAAGGCTATCCCGGCGAAAGCGATTTACCTTCGTTTAATTCTTTCGTTTAATTCTGGCCGATCGGCGAACAAAGGGGCGTGACGTCCGGTAGGAAAGGCCGACAATGCTCTGGCACGAAAAGTTAATTAGACCACGCTGTCGGATTCATCGACTCCAAACGTCATTCTCGCCTTATCGCGCGCTGCACCTTGCCGCGGAGCGGGCACGCGTAACGGAGCGTGAAGCGTCGGCGATGCGTGCATAGAACGGGCGGTGGCGTATTATCGGAGCGAGTTATAACGCCGGCCGGCCGATAAATGCGTAATTAAATACGCGAATACGAACAGGCCAGAAATTGAACCGCGTTTATTAATATCCGCGCAGGCCGGCGGTGTCGTCGCGACGAGTCGCTCGCGCGTGCGCGTACGCTTGCTCGCGATAACGACGATATCTCGGTAGGAAAATGGCGAGCGTCATTTTGCCAGCTGCGTTCGAAATTCGAGGTAACAACGCCGTTATTGCGCGTTGGATCGAATCGTAGAGAGAAAACGTAAGGAAAATATTTACGACTCGTTAACCGTGTCACCGGAGAAGACACGTTAGCGATATTACGCTTGGAGAATAAAGGCGGGTGATGCAAGCCGTTACGTTTCATTACAGTCCGGTGTAACGAGAGGAGGCAGAGACGGCGAGGAAGAAAGAAAAGACTGTCGATTGACGGAGAGACACTGTTCGACCCGCGATAGATTCGAACTCGGCCGGCAAAAGCTAGTCGGCTCCGAGTGGAAACCGGTGGATGGGATCGGGCAAGGCGAAGAGATCGGTCGATAGGCGCGATGAGACAATGGGGCAGCGCGAAAGGTTAATGAGAGGAGAATTTTTCGAGCCTTTACGAGAGAGACGCAGCGCCGCGGCGCGGCGCGAGGCGATCGCCGGCAAGGTAAATAGAAACGCGGGCCGGTGGACAATGAGCGCCGCCGGCCCACGACTCGCGGTTGCACGCGTGCCCCGTATCTTCTATACATATAAGTCCAAGGTAATCGCGTATGTCACAATGGCGTGCACGTGTGAGTCGGCCGCGACCGGTCGTGTGTACACGCGCGGCCGACGCACACGACCGGCCGTCGCGGCGAGAGGCTGCGGCCGCGCAACCTCGAGTCATTGATCACCGTAGAAAACGCGGGAAACCGCGCGCGGGGCCTGCTTTCCAGCCGGAGAGGTTCGCCGTGGACGAGCGAGCCTGTGCACGGGAGGAAAATAAGAGTGCGCCGAGCGCAGGGGCCGATCGTATAAGGCGAAACCGCGTTTTTGCGCGTCACCGAGGAATCGATGAATGGAGAAGAGAGACGAGGCCTGCCGGAGCGTGGTCCGTGGGACGTCGTCCCACTGAGACACATCGGCTCAGCCTCTGCGTTTCCGCGTCTCATCGCTCGACACTAGTTCCGCTCTTTCCCACGGATTTTCCCTTTTCCGTGTGGAATCGCTCGTGGGTCGCGACACGCTCGCGGAGAACGCGCTGCTGGCCTTGCTGGTCTTCCGCGTAAAGACACGTCCGAGACGCGGCGCGACAAGTCGCGTTATACGAGCTGCGTTCGATGGATCTCGAACGGCAACCGCGCCGCGAGTAGTAGCCTCGCGCGGAATGAAAATTCAAACTCGACCGAGACTCCGCATTCCGACGCCTTCTCCCTTCGCGTTTGTTTTCCACCCTCGCGCGGAGGAATTCCATTCACGCGGCTATCTCCCCGATCTCCGAGCATTCCGGTCTCGAGTTAAGACGTACGCCGAATCGAGCAAGGGCGGAACGTTTTCCCGTGAAAGTTTCCGGCGGAACAGAGACCGTCCGGGCCGACCGTCGCGAATCGGTGTCCTTTTCCCGCGCCTCGTAGTCCGTGGTCCAGGATCGATCGTGGGTGGTCCGGAGCGTAAACTGTCCCCGCGGCTTTCGCCACGGGGCACCGAGACGACCATCAATACCGATAATCCACACCGAGCCCACAGAGGCTTCCGCCTCGTGGGTAATTCGCTCGCGGGAATAACTCGGGACGCAACTTTGTGCAACTTGGACCCGAGAGCGCTGGCCCGACCGGCTTAAGGCGGCCATTATGGAAGCGCTAAGGCAGCCGTAAAAGTCTTAGCGGCCGTGACGGACGCTTTGTAGCCAAAATACTGTTTCTCGGCTGTCGCCCGAAAGATCTGAGGTCTTCCTCGAGGTAATAACCACGCACCGAGGGGATACCGGACGTCACGGTTCTAAAAGTCGAAAGTCCCCGCGATGGATACGCTTCTCCGCCCCCGCGGACACCCCGGGCCCACTCCGGGCCCGGCCGCGGACAAAGTTTACACTGGCTACAAAGTGGAAGAAAAAAGGAGCACGGGACCGCGACGAATATCTTTCGCATGTTCCACGAATCGCCGATGGATCTCGCTGCTCGAACGTAAAAACGTCCGGTCGGCTTCCAGCTGCGTCCACTCCCGAGTCCGCCGCGCGTTTTTACCTTCGTCCCTGGCCACCGTTATCGTCGATAAACGTCAATCAGCGCCGATGGAAAATTCGGTCTAACCGAAACGGCGTCGAATTCCTCCTCCTTCTTCGACCGGAGCTTCTTCGGAACTCCTTCTCGATCTCTGAGAATTTCTCGATCGCGACGCGCGCGGTTTCCACGCCGATAACGAGACGGTTGAAAGGAAGGAACTCGGAATTTAAAAGGGATAAGAGTCGGGTTGACAAGCCGGTTGCTCGTGATTCTAATCTCGGGCCCTTGCCACCGATCTCTCGCGCGTCGCCGATATGACGGATGCGGCTTGACTAAACGCGCGACCGATTCGAACTTTCGATCCGACACGCGTTTGAAAGAATTACGGGGCATTAGCGGCGTAGCGGAATGCGGCGTAAAGCGCGTCGCCGAAGAGCGTGGCACGCAGCTCTAGGACGAGCATTGTCATGCATATGAGCGTCCCGTACACGAGTTACCGATACAATGAACCCTAACTAGCTATTATACCTCACACGTCGGTTGCAGGAATTTCCTTCCTCGTACGACAGATTTTTTCCCCTCGCCAGGCCGTCGCCGGCGACCCAGCGACGCTCGTTCGGCGACGCTCGTCCGGACGAACCTCGGGGCTGAATTCCTCCTGTCGCCTACGCGTCACCGTGGAAAACCAAGCAGTTTTTTACGACCAGCATATTTGTTATCGCGTCCGCGTAACTTTCAAATATTTATTACCGATAAAACGCTCCACTCGCCGAGCTTTACGAGCCACCGAACGAATCCCTCATCCTAGAAGACGACGCCGCGAGATACGCCTAGGAAACGCCGCGGCCACCGCGACGTCGGTTGGACGACGAGGAAACAGGTGTAAATACGCTCGTCGTCGTGCGTTCTTTTTCGCGCAGGTGGCACGAGAAATCAACTGGTCGCGAAAATACGTTTAACACCGGAAAATAGCCTGGCAAAATGCGTTTCGCGCTTTCTCACGGTGCCACTCGGCCTCGGCGGGCCGAACGGAAATCAAGAGTCCATCGGGACACCCTCGAAGAAGCGGTTTAATGACGGGTCGTCGGAATCTAAACCGCGATTCCTCTTCTTCGTCCCCGATAATGCCGGAAAACAATGGAGGAACAAGGGGCACCAGCACGAACGTTCCTCGCGCTGCGCAATTCCTGTCTCGCCGCGACACATGGCGCGTCTTCGTTTCGTTTTCTTTCGCCTGCTTTCGTCCGGCCCCATCGGGCCCCGGGCAGGCGGCGTAGGAAGAAGAAACCGCGCGGTTTGCACGCTCTACAATTATTACAATTACCGGTAACTACCCGGCATTTGTTCGTTAATCGTTACGTGACGCTCCAACGACCGCGCCGCATAGGCAGGCCTTTGACGACCGACTATTTCCACCGCGATACGAATATTTGCGGTCGCCGCGAGTCCGTGAGACACGAGAAAACGGTAACTCGTTCGTGATACCGGCCACGCGAGCCACGCGCTCGTTCGCCGAGGAGAGACGCGGAGAACGCGCGGAATAGGAAAATCGAACCGATCGTCGCTCGTACCCAGAGCGTATTTGCATGATCTGCGATCGTCGAGACGACGTTCGCGTGTGTATGTCCGACGGAAGTGGTAACGATAGAACGAAAGGGTTTCGTTCTTCTTTCGAAGACGAGTCTGTCGAAGGATCTATCGATCCTTTCGATGGCATTCCGCAGAAACAAGTAAAAACGCGTGACGAAGAGGCTCCGAATCGGCGCCTTTGATCCCATTCCACGAAACCAGCAATTAACCGTGGCCATTTTTTCTCCTGACTCGTTCTAGGCTAGGCTCCGAATTTCGCGCGTACGAATAGTAGAGACGGAGAGAGTGAGAGAGAGAGAGAGAGGAGTCCAAATGTAGGACAGAGCCGGTGTGGTAGAACGGTGGTGTAACAAAGAACGACGCCATACGTCTTGCTTAAACTGTGAAAAGCGTTGGTCCCGGGAGAAAATATTGAGACACGCGCCCCGACCTGCTGATCCCGGGGCCCGGGATGTTTCCAAAACTCGGGCCCGATCCGTGACGAATCGTACGGCGGATCGGTCACGGCCTCTTCCACGTCTAACTCCGCGCTCTTTGTCAGCCGTGAGACAAAGTTTCGGCCGGTCTTTGTCCGGCTGACTTATGTCGTCCATACGTCAAGGCCCATTGTAATAGTCGCCTCGAGCCTTCTTGCGCGCGCTCCCTTGATCGCTTAACTGGCTTCGCGAGACGCTGACGACTCTCGGAGAAAGAGAGAGAGTCGCGAGGCGAGGGAAAAAGCGAGAGGGGGGCAAAAAGGGAGGAAATAAAAGGGAGTCGATCGAGGAACGGTGTCCTCCGCGTGGCCCTGAAACGTCGGGCCTGAATTAGCGGGAAACTGATGGGTCCAATAAATACCGGAGACAATCACGGGCGACAAAGAATACCGGAGATAATAACGAAATCAACCCTTAAAAAGTCTAACGTCGTTGAGAGGAGGTAGGGAAAAAGCGAGGCAATCAGGGATATGAAAAATGTGCCGCTGCCTGTGGCGCTCGCTCGCTAACGCTTATTTATTTAGGACAATCGGGGGACACGGTTGCGAAGCATCAAACCGTTTTCGAAGCAACGTCCACGAAAATACGAGGACGCCGTGAAATAAATTGGTACATCAGTCACCGGCCCGGCCACGGACCCCGTTCCCATTGTGTCCTGCCACGATAAAAATGCTTCGGATCCTATTATTCAATTTCATTGCGTATACACGAGAGACGATATCGAAGCGTATCCTCTGTCCGGGGCCGGGGATCCAGGCGGAGGAGGAAAAAAAAAAAAAAGAAAAAGGAAAAAGAAAGGAAGAGGAAAAGCGGTCGGTACGTATCAGCGGAACGAGAGTCAGAGGTCCAGACATCGGGACTCCCACCTTTATTGTTACAAATGACACGGCAGTCAATTCGCCTCTGACCCCATCGCGGGTGGGATCGAGCAAACAAGAAAGGACCTGTCCCTTCTCCGCCCTTTCGCTCTATACTCTCCTCCTCTCCTTCCCTTTCCATTTCCTCCGACTCGGCGCTTCGTCGAGAAGGCCCAACGCTCGGCTATTAGGCCGGTCGGGAATTCGTCCGCGTCGCCGGGATTTCGTCGAGATCTCGTCGGACGAGCGTCTCCGGGAACGGAAATCGAGCAGATGCTTTTATCTCGACCTACCGCGGTGGCAACGAGAGGCGCCACGCGTATCGAGACGCGTATCGAGACGCGTTTCATTGGATTTTCCGCCCGAAGACTTTCAGACAGCCGCGCGTTTGACTGCCGTTCGATGTATCGCCGTTCCGGGACCTCGCGTGAATTAGCAATCGGAACTCGCTTGGCGACGGATCGCGTTACTCGCGCGAGACTACCGTGAATTGCGTCTGTTGTCTCGGAGAGCGATGCACCGAAGGGAATTCGCGAAAAAGGGCCAGGAAAGGCGATACGGGGCAAAGGCTCCTCGAATCCGAGGCGTGCTTTCGATCAACCGGGCGTCTTCGAGCCGATCGTGAATGAACGCGTCTGTAATTGGCGTCTCCAGCTTCCTCGAGGTACCGAGTCGAAATTATCGGGAATCGTCGATTGCTTCCTCTATCTCGAAGCTCGATTCGGACACGAGCGAAATAACGATCGAGCCGTTGATAATCTACGAGAGCTGGGAATAAAAGCGGTCCCCGGGCGAAGCGCCGCGGCGGAGCCCCTAAATCTCGGCTCGATAACAATTTTACACCTCCAATCTCGCGGAAGATCCTCGCTGGCCAATCGGCGGTGACTCAGAAACCGAAGGGAGGAAGATAAACGCGTCTAGCGCGGCACTCGGTCGTCTTTGGCCGATCTAAACGACGAGGTTTACGCGGCCGGCGCGAGATCGCACTTTCGAATCGGAAGGAGCGAGACGGGAAACGGTAGGCTCCGTGCTCCCGGAGTAAAAGGAGGCCCCGTTTCCGCCCTCGCAGCCCTCCCCCTATTCATTTTTATTAACCGACATTTCTCCCGTAATAAAATCCCGGGCAATCTTCATAGAATCTTTGTGAAACACGCGGTGTATCCAGTATCGTTTGACCGTTTCCCCGTTGCTCTTCCCCATCGACCGGGCTAGCTCTCCCTCCCCGAACGCGGATATAAAACCTGATGGCCGATAACAACCACTAGCGCCCCTTTCCGCCATGCCTCCGCGCCTCTCTCCCACCCTCGCTTCCTCTAACACCGCCACTGTATCCGACACAAAAGCTGCGAGTGGTTCTCGTTTTATTGGAACCATACACGGATACAGATAGGGGCGATACCACCCTCTCTCTCTCTCTCTCTCTCTCTCGGCCGCAACCCCGACCAACTCGCAGGGCCGAAGAGGCTGGTGATCGTGACGAGGGTGCGGAAGAGGGAAGAGGGCACGACGCTGCTCAACGACGCCAGGACGAGGGGCGCTGATGGTCTGACAATATGCGATTTCCCTCTCGACTCGCTGAATTTCTTATATTCCGTATATACGCGTGTACGTGTTTATATATACGCGTAAGGTCGAAGGGCGGTTTGCGGCGACGACCGAGAGTATCGACGATCTCGCAGCCACCGCCAACGCGCAACGGTTTTCCGCAATTTTTCTCCCGGAAAATTCGAGAAATTTCGCGAAACCGCGAACAGAGTCACCGGGGTTTTTTTTAATAGACGCGACGAACGAACTCGGCGTCGGAGCAGGATCGCGGTTCGCGAGTTTCGCAACGAGTCCGATCGCTTTCAATTTCGCGGAAAGTAGCAGCGAGTCCGCAGATTGAATTCGTACGCGGGAACGACGTTTCCTCCGACTGTCGTTCCGAGGGAATTGGCGCAACTCCAGCGAGACGGGTGTTGTTTCGAGTCTCCTCGCCGTTGGTAGGTGTGAGTCCGCCGATATAGAATCGCTCGGAATAACAGTTCTGGCATTCGCCCCTGTCCCTCCCGTCGGTTCACCGACGGTAAGCATCTCCGATAATACAGTAGGGATATCATGGAGAGCTCTCGATATTTATGCGCCATAAAAGTCCTGTACACAGGGAGGGCAACGCTCGAATCAAGGGTGCTGACCGGACATCGGTTTCGGGGGAGGCCAAAACGGTCAATTCTTCGCGGCCATGCCGCACCCTCCCTCTTTCTCTCTCTCCATTTCTCTTTCTCTCTCTCCATTTCTCTTTCTCTCTCTCTTTAGTTTCTCGCAACCGTCCGACCTCGTCTCTTCCTTTCGTTTATGAGCGGCGAAGTGACCGATTTACTTACAATAGCCGGTGACAAGGAGGCGAGTAGGAAGCACGGCGGACTGTCGAAGAGAGGGAGATCAAACGAGAGATCTGGCATAGGGAGAAATCACCACTCGAGCCTTTATACATGGTTAGGCCGACCAGTCGAGTGGTCCACTCGCGATTTAAAGTAAATACTCCGGTGGATCGTCCGATGTTTCGATTTACGAGCGGAGTCCTATTCACGCCGGCGGACATTGTCGGGTCGTTCCAGTTTTCACGGGCCGAGGTATAACCCGCGTGGAATTATCGTGAGAAAGCTCGCTGAACGCGTTTTTCCGACCGTTGGACGTCGCGAGAGGGAAACGGTATCGGGAGAATGCGCCTCTCGATGGTGGATTTCGTCAGACGACGCGTTGGAATAAAACGTCGACGGTATTAAGGCCGAGAGACGCGCGTGTGGCAACCAGCTTCTCGAGAAGCAACCGAACGGCTTTTTTCATCGCGAAACGATCGGCAACGAATTCACGGCCGGTGGCGCTTAGCCTCCTTTCCGCGACGTGTCTTCCATACCGGCTTTCCACTTTTCCCGCCGTGCCGACGTCTTCGTGCTGACCGATTTCATTTTCACCGACCTCCCCGGGGCGAGCTCGCGCCAATAAATTTCCTCCGAGCCGCGTCGAGCAACTGGTGTCGAGCCCACGGTTAACCCTCGAGAGAGATACTCCTCTCCGAGTCTCTCTCCTCTTTTCCCTCGCTCTCGTCCGGCCTGGACCGTGCGTAATTTTCCAGCGAGCTCGCAGACAAAGCCGGCGAATATTCGGCAACCGAGGAATCGCGCGGCCATTGTTACCGATAAGCCGGAGGAACGAGGGAAATTTCCGTCGCTGCTGCGTTTCCGGCAAAGTATACCGAGTCCCATGGGTGCCAGCGATTCGCGGGGAACCTCGGCTCGCCATTTTTTCGCATGCGAATCGTCCGCGTTTTTCTCGCGTGCATACGACGCGTTGGTTGGTAGGCAAGGGAAGATGGGAAACGGCGAGGGAACGCGGAAATCGGCCGGGCTTGTGTGTACACGGGGCGAATTTCGTGGCCGTTGTGTACGGCTGCATCCGGATCTTCCCCCATTTCCTGAGGGACTCGCAGAGCGACGGAGTCGGGCGGCCAATCTCGATAAAACGCGAGAGAGCAAAGAATCGGAAAAAGATCCGCCGCGAGGAAACGGAGCGCCGCAGTCGAGACGAAAAACGACGGAAATTCTCCCCGCTACCACCCCCTCCCTCTGTAGCCATCTTTTCCCGCGTTCCGGGCTACGTTTTACAGATGCCGGAATATTTGCAGATACTCGAAAGATATCACTTACGCGCCGGAGTACACCGGCCGGAAAGTTTCGCTGGAGGATCGAATAGAGAGGAATAGAGAGGAAGAAAGAGGAATAAAGTGAAATAAAGAGGAGCCGATAGGACAAACAGCGAGAGGATTCGGCCGCGAGATCGCGATGCTATTTTCCCTCCCCTTCTCGCCTACCCCTGGCCGCGTTCCGCAACCGTCGAAGGGCAAACAGCGCGACCGGTCGGATAGGGGAGGGAAGCACGCGGAAAGACGCGGAAAGAGGAGAAGACAAATGGACGCGAACCGCGGAGGGAAGGATATACGGGACGAAAGGTAAAGATTTAAATGGCCTCCGGCAAAAAGCATTTAGCTATTCCCCGTGGCAAACGACCATGGCGAAACGGCGAGAGAGAGAACATATTTTAAACAGATTTCCCTGTTCCGCGCGCACGCCGTGTATTTATGTGCCGTGCAACCGGCTACCACTGCGTCAGTCTATCGCCACCGACGACTCGCGTCCTTCCTCCTTTTTTTTTCCGGGGTTGCCGAATTTAAAAGGTTTAAAGCGATTTCCCTGGGGGTGACGCGCCGGATCCTCCGACCGAACCACGACGATTCGCCGACCACGACTTTCCTCCGATTCCTTTTCTCCTCTTTCGCCTCGCTGAGAGTGTAAATATTCTCCGAACGGGTCTTGTCCTTGCGGCAAGGTCGTATCTCACCGACCTGTCGACGCTTTTCACCGGGACATCGCGGGCTGTTAAACGGCACGCGGATCGTCCCCGAGTCTCGAGGTTAAACGGGAAATTCATTTGGTTAATGGCTTATCCGATATTTTATACGCGTCATTTCGGTTTATACGGGCGAGACAGCTCGCGGTTCTCATGCGCGAATCGTTTCTACGGACACGGGAATTTACGACGCTTACCTCCGCGAATTGGCCAGGTGGTTCCGAGCGTTTCTTTTCTGCGGATCAGCTCGTTAGCCAGCGACCAGGGAGGAACGACGCGACGACACGTGCTACCGGAATCGCGGCGTTTGTCGCGCGCGACGATAACTTTTACGACGCCTCCTGGCGAGCGTCGCGAGTCGCGTTATTGCGGGATATCCTGTTACGAGATTAGGAGAGGCCTCTCGTAAAATCCCGCCGCGATTCCGGCCACCGCCGTTCCCGTTCGTCTCGTTCCTTTTCGTCGGTAATCGAGTCTCGCGAACATCGATCGCGATCCGCGACGAGCGACGGAGATGCGGGCTAACGAGGGCGATCCTCGGATAAACGGGTGGTGCTCGTGGCCGAGGAAAGACGGGAACGAGGTCGTGGAAAGAAGGTGGGACCTGTCCTTGTCGACGGATGAAAAGAGACGCGAGGACGCGGAAGAGGGAGGCTACGAACGCCTTTTCTAATGGAATTAATGCGCTCCTTATAACCCGCCCGGAGCGCAAGATTTACCTTTCATCCCGGGAATATGTGATCAGGGTATTAGTGCCTCTGTATTATTAAGAGATGAAAACTGAAAGTACCCAGAGCGGAATAGCAGAGGGAAGAAAGGAGAGAAAGAGAAGAAAGAGAGAGCAGGACGGGATAGCTCGGAGAGAGAGGGTGAGCTCGAAAGTCCTCTGGCAATGGAGACGTTTTCCTGATTTCAATGCGAGGCTGATTTAAAATTCATCAGCCTCTTTAAGGGCTTATTTTTCTGCTCGCGCTCCGGGGTATTTATTTTTTTTCTCAGACGAGCGATGACGAGGAGAAGACGTAATCCTGTATTCTCGGTACCCGGAGAGGCAACCGGAGCCATCTCCTTTTGTCGAGCTCCCGGTTCCAGAGGGTGGGACTTTTAATTTCACGTGGCTGCACATCGTTTCTTTCCAGTTTCTCCGCGTACGCGCGTCCACGCGGCTCCTCGCGAGTTCCTCCCGTTTCCACGCGTCGTCTTCCTGGGTTCGTAAAATAAATCGAAGCTCCACGACCGCCGCGAGCACACGCGCGCGTCGTCCAATCTCTCCCTGCTGCCGTCTTATCGCGCCGAGTTATAGATTTTTAACGCGAATCCGCTCGGCTTCGATCTTATCGTCGCCCGTTTATCTCGATTCAACCCTGGAAACAATTCCCCGGGCGAGCGGAGGAAAAACGAGAGCTGCACGGTAAACACCGTACACCGAGCAACGACAGCAACAGTAGCAAAGGCACGAACTCATCCCGGAAATCGTCCGTCCAATTTTTCCACGGCCAAGCCGTGCAGATCGCATTAAGCGATATCCCGAGGAAATTACAATACGCTACATTTGACTCGGAATTTATAATATCCGCGTCGGTGGCGCAACCGCCACCCAGGGACCTATATCGCGCGGGAACGTCGCGCTAATGCATCCCCCCGCCCTCGAGTTTCGACCAATAACAGCGAGAGATTAGGGGCACCGGTTTTAAAAGTGCTCGAATTGGCAGCCACCCTCGCGCGTTCCGCTCCTACGGGTTCGGTTCGGTCGCCAGTCAATTACGAGTATTACGATCACCGTTCCCAGCCGCCGCCTTACTTCCGAGATCTGCTTCTGTAATCTGCCCTTCTCGCCCTTTCCACCCCCGCCTTTAATTTCATTCGCAAATCTCGTAATTCCCGGCTCGATTTTTCCGCGTGTTTGCACCGCTAACCCCTTGGCCAAACTATTAGTCGCTGCTCGCTTCGACGCCCTCGCGGATCTCGCGAGCGGAATTTTCGTCGAATGCCACGGGAAAAGTCGAGGAATTCCGATTTGCGGAAATGACGGTCGATCACGGAGAAGCTCGGTCATTCGTCGACATCCGCCACAGGTATTCCTCCCCGTGTCACTTTCTAACGACACGGCGGCAGCAGCTCGCGCACGGTGGCCTGGCTTTACACGCTTTCTCATTGTTACCGGCGAAACAGCGTGCATAATCGTGACAGGACGGTAATGGACAACAGGCGTGGAATCCTCGTGGCCCTTGGCGGAGGCGGGAGATGTCGGAGAGCGGCGCGATTAGCCACGGACGCGGTGTTCGAATCGATGTTGTTTCGAAATATCAGCCCGTGCCACGGTAACGCACGCCCTATTACCGTGATTAGCATACGCTGACAGCGGGCCACCGCCTCTAAACAAGGGGGCGAGTGTGCCGAAGCCGTGGTATCGGGCCGCGCGCCGGAGACACGAACCACCGCGGAGATACCGGCACGCTAAACCGATTCGATGCTGGAAACGGCTGGATGCCGTGTAACATATTGCGACGAGCTATGCTAAACATTAGGCCAACGACGCCGACTGATGCCGTTCGGACACGCGGCGGTAATGCATGCGATCGCACCCCCGCTCTCGTATTCTCGCGAATCGTACGCGATTTACCGTAGCCCAGGCGACGTCGTTCCGCTCGAATCCAAGTTTACCGTCGTCAAACCGCTTTCTCGATTTTTCGTTAAATTACGACGAAGGGTGGGAAAAGAGAGAAGAAACCGGGAAAGATTCGGATTACGTATTACATCAGAGAAAGACCGTGACGGCGAAGCGGAAAGAAAGATTGGCGGGAAAAAATTGCCACCCTCGCGCGGGCGTAACTGGCTTCCGTTTCCCGTCAGCCACCGGGTGGCTCGGTGCCGCTGAATTATTTCGCGTTTCGTAATTACGTGGCATCCAGTTGGGCGGCGACGTACGGCCAAGTCGTTGGTCACACTGATTGCATGCATCAGAGGCCAGGGCTGCCGCGCAACGGGAAGATACTCGTAGTAACCCGATTCGACGGTGGATGGGGTCGGTCGGCGGATGGTGTGTAACATATTGCGACAAGCTATGCCAAACATTACGTCGGCGACGTCGACTGATGCCGGCTAACCAGCTCTCGCAACGGTAATACCCGCGCGGCTGCCTGTCTGCGTGCAGCCCTGGCATTTGTACGAGTGCGCGCGAACAATCACCCGATAGAAGCGAGCACACAGCCGCGAGAATAATTATCACACGCGCCCGGCCGTGTCATCTCGTTTCGCGCGTTGACGAGGCATTGTTAAAGCGGACCGCGACGCGCGATCCTTACGACGACCGGCTGACAGCTCGCTAATAACCGACGTTAATCGAGATCCCCGCAAGACGCCGCGATTCTCTCTCCCTCTCTCTCTCTGTTTCGGGTTATTTCATTCGGATAGCTCTCGTTCGTCGCGTCGAATTTTCGAAACGATCGAGAGACGCGACGAAACGAAGCGGTCGGTAGCTGGAATGCTCGCGATAATCGGAGTCGCGAGCTCCGAATTTGCATGGGGCCCGATCGGCGCGACGTCGGCGGTGGCGGTGGTGGTGGCAGGAGTTTCGACTGATTTGCATTCGAGACGGAGGCAGGCCGGTGGATTCGCTGGAAAATGGCTGTACCGCCGCCGCCTAAGTGCAAGGATAGCGGCAAACGACGTTACGGGGTTGACGGACTCATTACGCGGCGGTTTGCATATAGAGCACGCCGGGAATCGGGGCGGATCTCTATACACAAACCGAATACGTAGTTCCGAACGAACGGACGCGCGGAGAGGTAACACGGACACTGACTGACTACTACACGAGTAATATGGATTTGAGGGGAGGCCGGCACAATAGTGCCACTAATGCACAATCACCCCCGCGTACCGGCAACCTCCGACCCCCTCCGGGCAAACTACCTATACAGACCATTCAATATTGGCCGGAGCTCTAGCCGCTGGCTTATCTACGGTTAATGGCGCGATATTGGCCCCGTCCGAAGAACTTTGTTAAATCCCTCGCGAGTTTCCCCTTTCCTTCCGATACCGCCTCGCTCCTCCAGAACCGAAGATTTCGGCGGTCTTCGATATTCCGCAATTCTCCAACGTCCAGGGATTATACGGGAACGCGGAGGTCGCAGGCGTCTCCGGAAAGCAGGACGCAAACTGTCCGCGTTCGAAGGTTTCTTGCCGCAAAACCGGGTAACAAACGTCGGCTCGCTATCGAGCGAAATAGAACCGAAACTACCGAGGAGAGACAGCAACCTGTTACCTTGCGAAACAATCTCCTCGATTCAACCTACCTCGTCCATCCCCCGAAACCCCTCGGCCTCGTGAAACGTCGACAATCTCGAGATCGGATGCCGGTGTTTCCTTTGAATTTGCCAATCGAGCCGCGACGAAATCGCGTCCCTCGGCTCGGAGGACTCAGAGGCAGGATGAAAAGGACGCAGATCCTACGGAAACGTGGAGACACGGCAACGGATGCGAGAAAGAGACGGAGAGAGGGTGAGAAACGCGTGTGCTCGCGTTGTATCGGTCATATCGTGCGGCAACACTTCGGAGCCGATATCCGCGGCGAAACAGCGCGCGCGCGCACACGGTCGGCCCCGCAGTATCAGCATGGCCCATTGCTCGCGAATCCGGCCAATTTCCTGCATCCTGATCTGATCGTCGCTTTACGACGCGTGTACCGGCAGTGACCGTCCGCCAACCGGCATTCTAACGCGTCCATCCACCGAGACCCAGCCAGCCTCGATGGCTTCGCCCTCTCGCTCCGACTAAACCGCGCGCACGCTACACCGACCTGCTCGTATCCATCGACCGTGCCCTATGTACCGGCTGATAACGTACGTATCGTGTTCCACGGATTCAGCATAATCTGACTGATTGGCGGCCAACCCCCTGCGCGTCGTCTAGCCTAGGGTTCCAGGCCGCACGGACGCCGCTAGACAAACTCGCCCCGACGCCGCTGCGGCTTTCGTCTCATGGCCCACCGGTTTTTCGGGATTACCAGCGACACCAAAAGGGGACCAGTCCTGCTCGCTTTCCGGTACGCTTCGGGTTTATTCGGGTATCGAGCGCCAGTTTCGAGCAATGAAGAAGGATTATAATTATTTCCGGACGGTGTTTGTACAGTTGCGAGCGGCGTAAATTCGGGCCAGGGGAGCGGAGCGTTTACGAACCCGCGCGTTTTCGGAAGGAGATTTGGTACCGCGGTTAATCCGGTGAAGTAGGAGGTCGCGAGAGAAACGAAGAGGACAAAGAATTTCCTGAAATTATTACGCAGAAGTATTACCGTTGATCTACCGGAGAATTATCGGGGTAGCGAAAGGTTAATGCACGCGAAGGGTGCAAAGAAATTAATATGTCACGGGTACGATAGGTCGACTGTACACCCTCGCTTGGATACAAATTAGCACGAGGGTAAAAAGGGGTGCGTTCTGACCCACGGTTTCTTTAACGAACTCACAGTTGGAGAAGCGTTTCGTTTCGAAGATGTTTATACCTCTTTCTACCCGTCAAACTGTCCCGCGACTTCCGCTTTCCCGTTAAACTTGCAGATAGCGAAGAGAACTCTGGAGTATCGCTGGGAACAGACAGGTATTAAAATATTCAGCCGCGGGGACCGAGTCGCGACGAGGTTACCCCGGACGACTACCTTCGCGATTCGAATTCCGTGGAAACTCAGGGATCATCGAGAGCTCTCGAGGTCCAGTGACTCGTGAAATATTGCTTCTCGTAACACGGTTAAGTCGGTCAGCTCGATCGCGCTTTAAACCACTTCTAAGCTCGTTCGATGGAACAGACGTCTCGGAAACTCGCGGCGGTTGCCGGGAAAATTCGTCCGATTACCGTAAAGAACGCCGGAGAACATGGTGCAACTCTGGAGCTTTATTCGACGAGGCACTCGACGTTGATACAACTTTATAAAGGTATCCAGGGCCCGACGTTGCCGCGGACCCTGTTCGAATTCCATTTCAAACGATTCGCCGCGGTATTTCGCGTGCAGCTCGCCCGACTACTATTTTCTTCCACTCAATTTACGGGCGGACGGAAATTCGGGCGAATTTCCGCCTGTAGGGAACGCAGTTTCGCGACGGAGAGAGGGCCGCGCTAATCAAAGGAGAGCTGTTGGAACCGTCCACCGCAGCAAACTTGCCACTCGGGCTAAAAATTGGCCGGCGAATTAATTTTTCGCGTTTGCCGCTCCTCCGTTTCCACGTTATTCCGGTCGAGCCGGGAATATCGAGAGGAGAGACGAGGAAAATGGTAGAACGGATAAAAACGCGAAACTAGAGAGATCGATCTTTCGTACAAACGCATGGAAATCGAAGGAAAATTCGAGCGAAAGGACGGGAAACGGCGCGAGTAGCCGAGATGTCATACGCGTGGTCATCGTTCGAGGACGCGTGGTGGAGTTTCTCACGAAAGCACGGAGCCTCGAAGGATGGTATCGGGCGAGCGCGACGTCGCGACGACGTAGCTCGCAGCGTTTATGAAATACGTGTTTCGCCTGGCTATTCGCAAGGCTCGCGGCGCTGGCAGTCGGGACGAGCCAGGCCATTGTATGGGAAACGGATAGAGTGGCGGCATTTGCTATTCCCGTAACGCACAGACTATGTTCCATTGTCACATTGTGCCTGCTAATACGCTAAAAGCCTATCTGTGTTGAGATCTGCGCGCGGAATATTGCCGCGCCCGGGATTCGAGGCGGCGTAACGAGGTTACGTCCGAAGAGACAATCGCGAGTTAATGACTACGTAATTGAACGGCAACCCGGCGGACGGAGAGACCGGGCTAAAAGGAGATTGATCTCGGATGAAGGACTTTCCGCCAGGAACCCGGTAATCCGCGGTGTCTGCCTTCGAGGACGCCACCGAGCGTCCTTCCTCGCTTCCAGGCCCCGAGTTTCCGGCTTCTCGATCCGACGCGATTATCGCCTGGTTCTTTCGATTCGGGGATATCGAACGCGTTCTCGAACTCGATCCTGGTTCGATCCGTTGAAGAAGAACTAGAGGAGAAGCCGATTCGAGTTGATCAGCTCGATAAACATCGCGACGGATCAGTCGGCGAACTTTCGGCTTCGATCGGGATTATAAACGCGATAAATCTCGCGTCCCGTGGCAATAAAATTCCACGCGCTTTCACCGTTCTCCACTGTACGTATCCACGGAAACTTCGATCAGAGATACACCTACGTCCTGTCGCGATCGTTGGCAGAGAAAAGACGAAACCGGTAGCGAAACGAGCATTGGCTCGGCGCGATTTTTCCTCTCTGTTTCGATCGGTTTCGTGCGCGAACCTTCGTACGAGGGTTACGCAAGAAAAAGAGAAAAGGATCGAAACCCGGGAGCGTGTCTGAAAGCGGGAACGAGCGTTTGTTCGAGGAACGTACTCGCTGGTCCCAGCTCGTCCTTTTTGCCGGGCTAATGGCGGCAGATTAAAATAAACGATTGCACGTGGAAGGAGAGTCGCGTGGATCCGACGACGACGAGTCCTTTCTCGCGTGCGAACCGTGTTTTCGAGGCCGCGTGTCGTGTCCGAGGGAAACAGTGGAAAGAAACCGAGGCCTCGGTTAATTTCGCGGGCTCGCGTGCGTCGCGGAACCGCAACCTGCCCCAAATTCCGCCGTTCCAAGGGAAACGCGGCCGTGGTCGCACGGAGTTTCGCGTCGCGGCGCAGTCACGTGAACGCGGCCGCGAAACAGCCGGGAACAGGGAGGAGAAACAGAGGAAAAACACGGAAGGAGATAAAAGGCGGGGCGAAATAAGGAAACGAGTGGAAAAGGGGAGGTATATCCTTTGGAGTCGTTGTTCACGGGCGGACGAGCGGCTGACGAGGGCGTGCAAATTTGTTTAACGACGCCCAAAGCCACGGAAAAACGCGCCGCCAGCTAGCGACGCGATTATGAAAATTTTCTTTGACAAATACTCCCTTGGTCCCACCCTTATCCCTCGGTCGTTGCATTTTTTAACCCCGCCGCCTGTAATTATGTCGTTTCTGCGCGGCGAACCTCCGAAGCCATCCGACATCAAACGGAGTTTCCCCCGGCTCCGTGAGAAACCTCGATGCCGCGAGCTCTTCTTTCAAACGCCCGATGCCCGCGCGCAAATATTGAGAAACGTTTAGCCGCGAAAGCGTCGACTCGCGACGCGTTACGCGACCAGCTTTCAACGATACGGCTTCTCGCGCCGACCAAAAGAACCGCCGCGACGCGCCGCGTTTGATAAGGGAATTTACGCTCCGCCAACGCGGTGCATCGCGTCGCCGCCGCCACCCCAGTGTTAGCCTAGACATCCTAGACGAGTACGAGGAACCCACTCGTTCCACCTCGTGACGTATATCGGTGATCGAGGAAGATGTCGGTTTTTATCCCCGAGACGCGGAATCTCGCACGCGTGCTCGTCTCGCGCTAATGCGAACGCTCGATCCTCGCGTTGCGGAAAAAGAATCGCGTAACTGCTGATCGGGGGCTTTTTAGGGGCCGGCTGGGACGTCTCGGGGATATCAGTGCGGGTTTATCATGAACAATACGAGATAAAGCGGCTGGAACTGCCGCGCAATAAATTCGTGCCGAGCGGCGAGATATTTCATAAGGGAGGAATCCATCAATAACCGGGCGGCTCGTCGTCGGCCGTGTGTGCGGAAGGTTGCCGCGGCGGCGGCGGCGACGTCGGCGTCGACGGGGGTGGAAGGCTGCCGCAGGAGGAGCCCGTAGTTCGCAGCAATAAATAATGCGATAAAACACGAGCCAGAGCCGCGGAGGGTGGCAGAATTTCGTCGAGTAGATGTTCTCGCCGGCCTACCCTTCTTTGAAGTCCCCGCCTCACCTAACCTAGGTATTTCCGGCTTTCGTCGCTTCCTGCGTCAGCCAGGAAAAGCCACTTTGCCGAACGCGGCCTGTCTCGCTACCCAGACAAACTCGATTACCGCTCGCGAGTACGGCCATAAATGAATTTCATCGGTAAGACAATGTTCCCCGGTTTATGTAATTTACAGCGAACCCCGAGCGCGGTCGCCGTGATTCCCACGCGCCGTTGCTACCGCCTTTTTATCCATCCAGTCTTTCCTTCGGAGATCAGCGTCTCCGTGATCGCCGCGCCACTTCCACTCGAGTCCCTTCGTTCGCGATCGAACCTCGAGATCGAGTAATCGATCGACGACGAGGTTAAAATTTCGACGAGAGATGGAAAGATCGTGGCAACGATCGGTAACAATGGTCCCAGTGGTCGAAAGATCGCGGAAAGGTTTCCCTTGTTTCAACGGGAAAGTCGATGAATTATCGCGCACCTATAACGTTCTTGGCTCGGGCTTTCAACCCCGGTTTCCGGCGTGGACGGCTCCTCCTTCTGGCGCAAGGGGTTCCGGCGGCGCGGTTGCCCGGAGAAAGCATATTCATAAAACCGGCGAAGCAAAACCGCTTTATATCACGAGACCTGCCACCACCTCGGCCCGCCCTCGCCTCCGCGCTGTTAACCGGGGGTTGGCGAGTCGTCGAGTGCCGGTAGGTCGAATTTATTAGCACTAAGCCGCGAGAAACGGCCGGTGCCAATCACGAATTACGCCCAATAACCGGAATTGTAACCGTCCACCGAGCTACCCGGCAATCCTCGCGGCAAGGATCGTTACTCCGCGCAGGGCTAGCCTGGCCAGCGTTATCTTACTCCGTATAAACGTTAATAACGTCGCGTGGAACCGGCGAACGCCGCGTATTTGGCTTCGACAATACGGAGAATTATTATGCGACACGGGGCCGNGGTTGGCGAGTCGTCGAGTGCCGGTAGGTCGAATTTATTAGCACTCAGCCGCGAGAAACGGCCGGTGCCAATCACGAATTACGCCCAATAACCGGAATTGTAACCGTCCACCGAGCTACCCGGCAATCCTCGCGGCAAGGATCGTTACTCCGCGCAGGGCTAGCCTGGCCAGCGTTATCTTACTCCGTATAAACGTTAATAACGTCGCGTGGAACCGGCGAACGCCGCGTATTTGGCTTCGACAATACGGAGAATTATTATGCGACACGGGGCCGCTTTACTCGCCTATGCAATGCCATTTGCCCGTGACACGCGTTACGACTACGCTGTTACGTTTATGCCCGGGCATAAAAATGCCTGCTGCCGCTCCGACGCTCTCTCCGGCGCAGGACCAGCGTCTGTGTGTGCGTGCGTGCAAGCACGTGTGCGTGTACCGACGATACGGGCTTCCTCCAGTTTTCCCTTTCTCGTTCCCTTCCACCTTCCCTTCGACGTTTCCTTCTTCGACGAGGCTTCGTCCGCGACGGAGAACGGGAGAACGAACGCGTTGGTCCAACCTCGAGAACGCAGCTTGGAAGGTAACAGTGTTCCACGCGATGTTTCACCTGTGATGTCTATTTAGTGATATTATGCAGAGTCTACTTTCATGGAAAGGAATCCGTAATTGAAATTATTGTATCGCGATTAGTTTGAGAAAATCGCGAGTGTTTGTGGTAAGGAAAAATGTTTTCAGAAATACCCTTTGCAAGACGTGAAATTTTATAAAATGTCTGTAGCTTCGTTTTAATTTGTTTCGCTTCGAGTTAGATTAGGCGAGAGAGTATGGGTCTCAAAGCGTAGCCACCTCCACGTGGTGAGACCTGGTAATTGGTATCGTTTTCCAAAGGAAAATCTTTGGAAAATTGATTTTCCTTTGGAAGACGATATCAAGCTAAGAGCTACGCACAAAGTTTAAGGTATTTCCCATCTCTTGTTAATTTTCAATGTTCCCTTTGAACTTTGAAAATAAAGAGTGGGCAATATCCATTAAAGTTATACGTTAATTAAGAAGAATGAAGGAAAATAAGGCAGAGAAGGTAAGTAAAGAAGAGAAGGGAGTGAGGTAAGTAAGGGAAAGAAGGTAAGTAAGGTAAGCAATACAAAGAAAATTTACTGAAAGAGACAGGAAAAATATTGCCTAACAGAATTCCTGGAAGTGACGTCATTTCTCGGAAATGGCGACCTCTTGTCATGTTATATTCTCCTGATACAAAGTCGCAAAGTTGGCCAAAATTTCCGTAAAATTATTGTTCCGAGAATTCCTGGAAATGACGTCATTTCTTAGAAGTGGCGACCTCCTGTCATGTTATGTTCTCCTGATACAAAACCGTGAAATTTTCCAAACCTCGCTGAGAAATTTTTGGCCAATTTTGCGATTTTGTATCAGGAGAACATAACATGAAAGGAGGTCGCCACTTCTAAGAAATGACGTCATTTCCAGGAATATTCGGGACAATACATTTGCGTCCATGACGTAAAATTTTCGGTCAATTTTGCAATTTTGTATCAGGAGAACATAATATTACAGGAGGTTGCCACTTCCAAGAAGTGACGTCATTTCCAGGAAATCTCTAGACAGTGCTTTTGCAGGTTCGGCGAGAAATTTTCGGCCGATTTTGTATTAGGATAACATAACATGACAGGAGGTTGCCATTTCCAAGAAGTGACGCCATTTCCAAGAATTCTCGGGCAATACTCTCGCAACCTTGCCATACATTTTTCGGCCGATTTCGCAATTTTGTATCAGGATAACGTAACATGACAAGAGGTCCCCAGTTCCAAGAAATGACGTCATTTCCAAGAATTCTATCCAGATAAATTTCACAGCGTTTACACGAATAATTATTTTACTTAGCTTACTTACCTTACTTACCTTATTTCCTTCTCTTCTTTACTTACCTTCTCTGCCTTATTTTCCTTCATTCTTCTTAATTAACGTATAACTTTGATAGATATTGCCCACTCTTTATTTTCAAAGTTCAAAGGGAACATTGAAAATTTACAAGAGATGGGAAATACCTTAAACTCTGTGCGTAGCTCTTAGCTTGGTATCGTCTTCCAAAGGAAAATCAATTTTCCAAAGATTTTCCTTTGGAAAACGATACCAATTACCAGGTCTCACCACGTGGAGGTGGCTACGCATCGAGACCCAAACATCAACGCTGATACATAAGAATATTACACAAAATATTCGTATTTTCAAATAAAAACGTGAGAGAAAAGTCTGCGGAGAAGAAAAATAATTAATACCTGGAAAGAAAAAAGAATTATCCCTAGAAAGAAAAATTATTATTAAATCGTTCAAGTGTCTACGATATGTGTGCGATGGTTAACCCTAAACTCACTATGGACCCCAACCCAGCCACTAAAAAATTTCAATATCA
>NIJG01000007.1:1464154-1482846 GCA_002201625.1 Euglossa dilemma
GCTGAACCGGCAAATGACCGGGCCATCAACGCGTCAACCTTTCTATATCCCCTAATCGAAGAAAACTCGGAATTTTTCTCAAAACGAGTCTAAAAACCAAACGTCGATCACTCGAAAGGTCCCCAGAAAAGTATGCTCCTCGAGACGCGTCTAATAAACGCGACGGCTCATAGAAAGGCACGACATCCGTCGGCCAGCGTAATCGAAGCGAAACGAGCTCGGCGAGCAATCAACGCGCGCGATTACAGGTGGAAACGCGGCGCGTAATTACGCCGGGATACACGATACGCCGTGTCCAATTCGACGTGCAGATATTAATATTCCTAGTTCGTCCGATTACCCGGCGAACGTCATCGAAGTAGCAACTGTTTAGCCGTTTGATTTATAAATACCGGGCCGGGAACGGGTCCGTCGACGGGGGCCGTCGTTTAACGAGGAGCCAGGATTATTATTATTTCGAGCGAGAGCAATAACGTCGACGCGGGAATAATTTAGACAGCCGGGCAAACGGGATTAATTAAACCGCACAACGACGTGTTCTTCCTCGCGATCGAATCCGATCTCGATCCTCCGTTGCGTACCCAAACCAGCGGATCGCGAATTTTTACGATTTTCTAGCTTCTTCCGATTTAACGGCACCTTTAACGACCGACTGGTTCTCGCAGACAAGCGGTCGGTCGCGTATTATCGAGTTACATCTAATCATCGTAACCTCCCGTTCCTGCAGCCAGCCAGCCGGGATTGTAAAAGTTTAATATCTACCGGTTTACGATTCCGCGATACACAAGATCGCGCGTGTCCTGCACGCGTGCGGCGCTGCGATCCCTTCGCGGGTAACGCGATCCACGAGGAAGGATAGATCCGCGGACACCGCAGAGCGGGCCCAGTTTACGCCGAGACCAGTCCCCTTCTTCGTCAGACCAGAGTAGTCCCTTGTGAAACGCGATAAACCGGACCAACCAGCGAGTCCTCTAATCGAGGATACTTTTCAAACAAAAGTCTACGGATCTATCGAATTTCCCTTGTCGCGTCGTAAATCGTTTTCGATTAAACGATCCATATATCTCTCTCAATTCCTCTCGCTTCCCTCTGGAAATAAAAATTCGCGAGATCTATTTCCGGGATTCGTAACAAAGGGATTTTTAAGTAAACAAGATCCACGGGTATCCATCTCGAGGAGTGAATGCAAGAACGCGCGGCGAGGATGGCGAGATAAAAGGACAAAGTTGCAGAAAAGGGGGAACATGGAAGCCGAAGCTGGACATACCGTAAAACGGAGAACAAGGGAGAAAGGGTGAACGGAGAAAGCTCGAGAACGGAGAGAGAGGGAGAGAGAGACAGGTCGATAGTTTGGACGGAAAGGGGGCGAGTCGGGGGGACGGGCAGAGAGATAAACATAGACAGAGTTCGGTTAGTTTGGATTTAGTTTCGAGTTTACGTTCCCCGGGCTTCCTGAGTTAACCGAGCACGTAAACGCAACCGTTCCGGCCACCGACTGGTTATATTCTATTACGCGATAAATATTGTAGCCAGATATATACGCGGGGGTCGCGTCATCCCCTTCGTTCCGCCGCCCCACGGTATTATACGACGAATTTAATTACGATACGCGCCGATCGACCGGCCCCCGCGCGTTTTCGATTCCTCTTTCGCTCCCCACTAGCTCTCTTCCCGCTCGAAAGCGCTTTTTCCCCCGTTTCCCCGTTTTTTCCCAAATTTTCACATCGTTGCGCGATGTCAGGATTAATTTAACTCTTGATTAAAACCTTTCAATCACGGACGGATAGATACAAATAACGCGCCGATTGGCGAATAATAACGAGACGCTAATGAAAGAGCAATCGATACCGAAGCGCAAAGGGAGAAATATAGGGAAAATGAGAGAGAAAAAAGAAAGGAAGAAACTACGACACGCGTATAAGAGGAGGAGGAAATAAAGGTAAAAAGCACTGCTCGAGTAGGCGTATTCGAAATAGAGTCCCCGCCGACGGCGAACGCGTCGACGACGACGCGTAATTGCACCTTTGTGTCGCGGCGAACGTTTTTTGCCGATCTGACGTTATTCGAAAGGTCCTCCAACCTACGAGACCACTTGACCCCCACTCGAGAAGGAGCAAGACGAACGAGGGCTCTTACAAGGACCACCGCGCCTCTATCTGCTTTCATCAAAGACGATCCGCCTCTCGTTTTTTCCCTTTCCTCCGGTTCCTACGCCTTCGCCCGCTTTTCTTCGACTCCGAGGACCCAGCCCGGACCTCCGCATCCCGGGCAACTGCTCGCCTCTACCTAATAAACAGGATAAACAGAGAGAGAAAGAGAGAGAAACGTGACCCGCGGAGAGGAGCTTCGAGCAAAAGGTGCGAGATTACCGGCAACCCTTATCGACCACGGTTCCGTTTCTTCCCTTTCGGTTCCTTATTTGTCCCCTGCTGCGATCGCGCTGCCCTTCGACCTAATTTCCCCTCGATTTCCCGGTAAATAAACGAGCAGGCGAACGTCGGACGAATCGAGACATTAATTCGGTCACGAGAAACAATTCGGCATCGTTACCTTCCTCTTTCCTCCTTTTCTTGTCCACTCTTCTCGTCACGACACGCGTTCCGTTTCAGCGCCACGAAAATTCAGCTTCCCGATACGCTCTATCTAAATTGCCATGATTTACGTCTCGTCGATCGTGGTTCGCTGCCACGCAACCGGCGTACGAATCGCGTGTCGGGAAAAGGAGTATCGAGACCCGTAAGTTCGACGAAACGTCCGCGTTCGTCGATCGTTTCCCTCTCGAACGGAGACGAATCTATCGAGAAATCGAGGAAGAATGACCACGAGGAGTCCTCGACCGGTGGAAGAAATTACCAAAGCCACTTTCCATTTTCCCCGACGAGGAACCGTCGTCTGCCGAATGCTCCCGTAGCGATACGGATCGCGTTTGCATTCGAATGCTCTTGCCTCCGCTTGCGCCATTACCGCGGCGAGCGGGAGAAAAGGGACGCGGCGGAGCGGAGAGGAAAGAGGGAGAAAAATCGGAGCCGACGATTTGCGCCCACGGCGCGGCGGATCGTCGTCATTAGACCGCGCGGCGATTTGCATCGAGAGGAAACGGCGGAGCGGAGTTTCCGTGGACGCCGGCTTAACATATTCCGCGCGTAAAGCCCCGCTCGGTCCGAGGCGGTCGTAAAACGGGAACCGCGCGCCCGATACCGGAAAATCATTGATTATAGACAGAGAAACTTGGCTGCTCGGGGCGGAATCGCGACGCGGAACGGGTCGTTTCCACGCGGCCCGGCATTGGTTATCGTTGGAAATAGTTCCACGGATAGTTTACCCGTCCGCCGGTGGTGTCTCGGCAGACAGCTTTCGATTGAACGTCTGTCGCTTTGATCTTCCACGTTTCCATCGTTCCACCGTCTTCCCACCCTCCGTCTCGGCGAATCTTTTATAGACTGTTTGCTAAACAAAATGCGACGGAAAGTCGAGCAAATATCGCGTTACCAATTCCCAGGCTCTTTCTTCTCCTCCTCCCGTTTCTTCCTCCTCGCGAGGTCTTCCCGGGGATGTGTGCGCTGACGGACGCACGTCGCGACGCGTTCCACGCTGAATCCCAAGGGGTTGCTCTCGAGAGGACCGAGCTTCCAATTCGGGGCTGTCCGAGTGGTACAAGGTAGCCGGATGGTTTTGCATAATCGCCACCGCGAGACACGCTAGCGTTAATGGATAATCGTTAATCTTATCTTCCATGCATAAGTAATATCGCGTACGGTGGCGCGGTAATACGCAAGGCTATAAAAAGAAACGCGTGAATCACGTATTATCATAATTGCGCTGCATACGCACGCGTAATTCATCATCCGCTATTCATTAACCTCCGCGATGAAATCGCCTGCCTGTAATTATTTGCTAGGCGCACCTTGTGGTCCGAAACTCGCGGCTACTTCCATTTACCATTCTTTCTCACGACGTGGATACGCTCTGTCAATAGAAATTACGAATCAATGGGAAATTTCAACTAGTGGCTACGATCGTTCGGTCATTAATTAAATTTTTCGCGATTCGGGTTGAAACGTAAAGTTCAGTGCGAAGACGCGTGAATCGAAGTTCGAAAAACAGAGGAAGCCTTTGACAAAACGCAACGCAACCTCTTGACATCAATGCGATGACAAAGGCCCTTGAAACCTAAAATCGAAACGAAATTTCCACGTTTTCATCGTGGAAATTCCCCGAGATCGTCTAATCGGAGACACCTGTATCTCCTTGGATTTCTACACGGTGCTCGCATCCTGTGGTGCTGTGCGAGAGGAAAAATTGCATGGAACGCAACGCAACACGCCTGGAGGCGTTCCACTGGAGAAACGATAACCGCGGAAGGAACGCGCGTTCCAGGTCGCGAGGTATTGACCTAGTGAGGCGACCCTTGCACGGCAGCTCGCGCATCATCCCTTCGTTCATTATTTACACCCTCGGAGCGAGGCTGGGCTCGTATGTGAAGCAGCGACCCTCGGCCGCGGAAGGAGCGCCGGGAGGGAGCCGAGGGGGTGCGCCGCACTTAATTCTTCTTGTCTTTTCAACCCCGTTCCCGGGAGCAAGTGGGCCAGTGGGCTGCTGAAGGTACTCGAGGCCCGGTCGCTCCTCGGGATAACGGGCTCCGACCATTTCGATGAATAATAAAACACGCCCGATTCGCTTCTTTCTCTCGCGAATCCGCGGTCCGGAGCAAAAGGAAAGCTTAACGAGTCTCGGGTAGAGACCTTGGCGAATCGAAGACTCGAGCAGAACGGAGGAAAAGCTGGAGAATCGCGTTTCGAGTCGAGGCAACCCGTGGAAACGCGAGCTTTAAAGCGTGTTCCCGCGTTGAGAACGCGCGTATTTCCGTGTTCAACCCTTCGCGGGGTTGGTTGGTTCTCGACGGTGAGACGGAGTGGAACGGGGGTGGAAGGAAAGGGAAGAGAAACGGGGGTGGAAGGTAAGCCACCCGCGGCGAAGCGATTCCGCGTGCCCCTTAGTTGGACTAATTTAAATATCAGTTCGGCAAGGGCGGCTTGTAAATCTATCAGCCGCGCAGAAATTTATGGGCGAGGCGCGTATGGATGTTTTATTTAGTAGCTCTCGCATCGCGCTCGGCTTCGGGTTAGGCAGCCGTGTACAGAAGAGGTGCTTCATGAATAAAATATCACTGCTAATGCCCGGAGGCCGGGCGACGCGTTTTTCTCCCCGAAAGATGCGTCGAGCAAACACGAACGGGCGAAGAAAAAGAACGGGAAGGGGTGCGGGAAGAAAGGGGTGGAGGAGGGAAAAAGGAGGGAAAGAAGGAAAAGAGGAAGAGACGAAAGGATCGCGAGGCGAAGCTCGGTTCCGTGGCCCGGGAAAGCGGGTCGTAAATAACTCGAGGAAGAGGACATCTCCTCCGCTTTGGCCGTCGTCTCGAGCGCGGTCAGCGTCGCGATCGAATATCGGTCGATGTCGGGGGCGTCGGGGTGCGGGCTGGCGGTGGGCCGGGGCCCCGGAACATTGGTTACGTTTCAATCGAATTAATTCGCGCTTAGTCGGCCGAGGTCGACGATAATCTGCTTAGCGGAGGATCAAATGAGCGAGCAGAATTAATTCCGCTGCTTAATCTCGCCCGTTAATCTTGGTTAACACCGTCACTTTTCACTGATCCGCGTTCCCCGATGTAATGTCAGGTTATGTCCGCGACGGGATTTACCTCTCCCCACGGGTCCCCGCTCCGCTCGACACGACGCCGAGTTTCGACGGTCGATCTCGCCTAACGAGAACTTTATTTCGCGAATCAACGGCGAACCACCCCTCGATCGACCCGCGACTACCGCTCTAAAGTACACGACGAATCTGCATTTTATTATTTCTGCCGATGGCGCTTAAGAGAGGCCGAGACCCCAACGGCACCGCGGCGGCGCGTTTTTCGGCGGGAAAGCCTCGCCGAGGCAGGAAGCCGGAGCGAGCGGATACGACGACCATTTGCATCGGCGGTTGTAAAGAAGGCGAAAAGCGATCGGCTCTCCTCCCGGTATCCCCGATAATAAAGACAGCCCGAAGGATAAAGCGACCCTTTCCACGGCCACGGAACCTCTCCTCGAGGGGACCGCGAGAGCTTATGCTTCGAATAAACCTCCAGGGGTTGGGCCGAATAGGACCGAGGAACGAACCGGAGCGAGCAACTTTTATTTCGCGGCTTCGGGAATTTCCCCTCGGCCCCCGCGTTTATCTTTACAGTCGGCCGTTCCAGCAGCCGCGCCGCCTCTCTTCCATCCCTTCGCTAATTTCCCGCTATCGTTCGATTTTCATGGACACCACCTTAACTCGCCGCGATCCAATGCCGGCCGACTTCTTCGCGCCTATTCGCCTCCTCCTCGAAGAACGTAATATCCAACGATCGAGCGGACTAAGCGGCTCGCGGCGTAACGAAACGCATCGAAACGCGCGTTTAACCGCCGCTTTCTCGGCTTATCCCACCGGTGAGTTTTTCGGATCGTTAACCGACCGCGTTCCCGACCGCATTACCGACCACCGTTCCCGATTATAGTTTATACCGTTAATTACGTGATTTATCGCCGCCTCGGAAAGGAACGCGGCCCCGGCTAGGCCGCAGCTCGTTAAACAGCCGACCGGGCAGCGCAGCTCGCAAGATAAGTGCGCGATTTACGTAACAGCTAACCGAGATACGCGATAAGCCACTCATTAACGCCAGAATCTCGCGTCCGTGACGAATACCGACCGGTATCCTCGTCAACCCGGATTCGGGATCGATCGCGACACCGAGATTCCGTTTTCGCGCCGTGCCACGTTTCCCGGCGTGAAATCCTCTCGTCTCTGACACGTGTTGCGCGCGCGAAGCGGAGACCTCGAGGCCTTCGCCTCGCGAATACGAATACGGAGCACGTTCGCGAAGAAAACGAAGCCCGGAGGACCGGGGAGCGAGAGACCTGCGTTTTATACCGACGTCTTCCACGATTTCGACCTCCTCCATCGAGCTCCGCTCTCTTTTATGGTTCCTCGCAGCGTGGCGAGGAACGCTGGGGCTGTGACTGACAGGCGGATCGAGCCGCGGCGAATAAATATCGCGAAAATATGCCGGAGAGAAATGCAAACGATCGGAAGGTGGGGTCTCGACTTTTCGTCGGGACAGCGGAAGCGCGGTTCAGACCCCGGGTTATTATTTCCCGTTTTATTGGTCGAGCCAATACCCCGGTGACCGTAAAAAACGGCGCGGCGAGCTTTTTACGCGGGTAACCGAGGCAAAGAGAGGGGTGAAAAGCGAAAAAAACCGTAAATAAATCGGCCGTAATTTGCAAATTCCGGGGACGAGGCCGGGTGATCGGAACGGGGGTAGAAACGAGATAGGTAGAAGCGAAAAAATCGCGCAGCTTTGGCGATTCGCGCGAGGTAATTGGGTCAGACGGATCGTTAACGCGAATCTCCGTGACAACGAGGATCGTAAATTCGTCTGGCCCGATGCCGTTGTCCCGACGATCGGTCTAATTACCGGTTTTCCGAGTGCGACGAGCACCCGGCGCCACTGCTCCCTAACACTCGAATTTAAGTGATTCGCGTTTACTTTGCGGCCAATAATGGTTTAGGATCGTAAACCTCGGAAGAAAAGCAAACTACGCGTGCTAGGATCCGGTGGCCGCGCACCGGAGAGAGAGTATCGAGAGCNGCGGCGCGGGTAAACGGAAGCGACGAAAACCGGCCGCGATCGTAAACGTATCGATGACCACGCGTTCCTCGTGGCTGCGCGGTGAGATCATCGAGCCAAGGGGGAATAATGGCGCGCCACCGTGCGCAAACAACGCCGCTGCTCCCTAACACTCGAATTTAAGTGATTCGCGTTTACTTTGCGGCCAATAATGGTTTAGGATCGTAAACCTCGGAAGAAAAGCAAACCACGCGTGCTAGGATCCGGTGGCCGCGCACCGGAGAGAGAGTATCGAGAGCCACGGATCTCGATACTCCGGAACCTAGTCTATAAATCCAACGATCGTTCCTAGATCCGCGGAGAAAGCGATCCGACGACGCGTCGATTCCGAATCGAGTCGTTCGAGTTATCGCGAAGCTCGAGTCTGACAGCTACGAAAACTACGCCTCGGATGGAAAAACGAGGAACGAGAGGGAAGGACGCGGGTGAAAGGAGAAACGCGAAGAGGCGCTAAACGGCTAGGAACGTACCAAGGGACGAAGGGTGCACCTTTGGCTCCGGCTGAGTCAGCGTAAAGAATAAAACGGATTTACCATCGGGGCCGTTACCGGCAGCATTAAATAAAGAAATATAGCCCGGCGCTTTGGTCCATCGTGGCACCGTCTCGGCCTAAGCATTCGCGCGTTAGCACTAAACCGTATTACAACCGCAAAGTTAGACGCGCGCGCGCGCGCGGGCGCATCGGCGGGAATCGCCGCGGCATGACGGATGCCTTTACGAGGCCGTGATTTATTTTATTATTGGCCGTCGAGGGCGTTATAATCCTCGACTGGGAAATGAAGCGATTTACCGAGAGCTCCTTTTCCATCTCGGCTCTCTCCCGCTCGCTCTTTCCCACGGACCGCGCGGAAAAATTCGATCGAACCGGCTGCCCGGGCCTTTATAGATGGCGCCGTCCTCCGCTCCTTCCTTTATCGCCGCGAATCGAAATTACGGCTATCGTAAAACGGCCGCGTGTGCGGCGCGAAACGCTTTCTTTCGGGGGAAAATAACTCGTAACCAAACTCTCTCTCTCTCTTTCTCCGCTTTTTTTCCCTTCGCGCTCGTCTGAAATCGAAATAACCATCGCGGAGTCCATTCGCGAGTGCTCGCCACGCGCGTCTTCCGCCGCGATACCGCTCGCACCTGCACGCGCGATTACGCTTTTACGGTGTACTCCGCGCGCCAACGATCCGTCCTCGACCTTGTCCCTTTACGGCGACGTGCGATACGAGCGAAGGACTGTAACGACCGAGTGTTTTATTCAAAACGCGGAATGGAATGGTTCCCGCTCGGTCCCGCGCCGCCAACCCCGCCGAGTCCCGTTCCTAGCGTTAATTTCTGCTCGGCGAGTCGCGACCGGCCCGACGCTGCTCCACGCGGCCGCAACAAGTCCTCGCGATAATCGATGCGGCAGTTGAACGGACGCGGAAAGTTCCAGGCGGATTCTCGTTATGGAAATTGGACGAGTCCTCGAAGGAACGTCGGTGGAGCGTAACGGCGAACGAGGAGAGAGACAAAGAGCGTCGAAGAATTCCAAGGCGGCTAGGGTGGTTCGGGAGGCGGGAGGGAGGCTGGGAATGGGAAAAGACGAGGGGTAAAGTAGAGCGGGAGCAATCAGGAGCGTTTCGCGGAACGGAGAGGCTGGTGGAAGTCGCGAGGCCGAAAGAGGAACAGTCTCTGGCGAGGAGATTGGTGGCGTCAGGGTGGCGTTTTGGATGGCGTCTAGGGTGACGCGGTAAGCGGCTGAGCATTCCGGCCGCGAGATCCTTTCGGGATCCTTCGGTTCCTCGTTTTAATTTTCTTCGCGGCTTGATTTCACCCTGGCCACCCCTCGGAACCCCAGAGATCGCAAACGCGATGGCTCCTCGCCACCCCGTCGCGTCCCTTCGTAGTCGTAATAGTGGTGGTGGTAGTCATCGCCGTCGTCGTCGTCGTCGTCGTCTCTCAAGGAGTGTAAAGTCTCGGCACCCTCGGCTTAAAAAATTGATCCGATATCTCGGCGTGTTGGCCCCGCAATCCCGTGGGGACTAAAAGGGACAATGCCGTGAGACGAAATACGAGGAGGGAGGTGGGGTTCTTCTCTTGCTCTGTTCGAGGAGGGAGAGAACGGTAAGACGACGAGCAGGGATGGTCCTACAGTGATTATATCCGACAACCACCCCGAAAAACTTCGGGACACCTCCGTCTTTTCCCTTTCACCCCGTGCTCGTCTCTCGGCCGAGCCGTGGTTCTCGGTGCCGAGTCCTTCCATCGGCATCCGAATAAAAATGTTTTAAGCCGTCCCTCCTCCTTGGCCGTAGCACTTATATTTAGCGCGGCGAGAGACCGTGTCCTTTATGCTTCCACTCGCCCGACACCCGCAGGACTCGCGTTCCTACTACCGGGATATTGAAACGAAAACGTCTCGAGAGTCTCGTCCGCGCGGCAACAATGCCGACTGGTTTTCCCTCGAATTATCGTTTTTCCTGAAGTCGCACGGGTCCGCGATCACCCGCCGAGATTCACCCGGATACACGCGAATCCGTGCTCTTTCGCTTCCCGCTCCTCATTTTCACTGACAAAGAGGAGACCCTCGCAGACTGGAACCGACGCGACTTTATCGACGAAGGATCCTAAACGCCGAGGCGCGGTCGCGTTATGAATACAAACGCTACACCGGCAATATTCGCGCAAGTTACGATCCAACTACTCCGACTAGAGGCAGCTCTTGCCGGAACTTAGCCGCCGGACATTATGCAATATCCTCGGAGCACCAAAGTCTCGGAGCATCGACATCCACCGGCGTGTCGGCGACGTCGTGGTCGTGGTCGTAGTGGTGGTGGTGGTTTCCAGCTAGATCCACGTTAAGTGCTCTCGACCGGGTGCAAGACCGGAACGCGCGGTCGAGTCGGAGACCGGGCATAGCGGCCCGATATCGTCCGAATTTCCGTTCCTCTAGGAAGCACGCTCGTGCAGGATGCTCTGATCGCCGGAGAACGACGCGTCATCGTCCACGAAAGGGGCATCCTCGCCGGTCTACTCGCCGCGTTTACGCTTTAATACCGCGAGGAGAAGGACTGCGAGTGGCGGACAAACGGAGGAGGGCCATGGAAACGCTCGAGAGCGAGAGACGAGGAAGAGGAGGAGGAGGAAGTGGAGGCGGTGTGTGGCGTGCACGGGGCTGTTGGGTCGGTAACCCTGGCTTCCTCGAGCGATCCTAACCTAACCCAAGGAAGTAATATCGTCGTCGTCTTGCCGGTCGTCTAGATTGCCCCGACTCGTAAGTTACGTCGCGTAAAACTGCTTGTAAAGGCGGGACTTTGCTGAAACAAAACTTGGTACACGGTCGACGGTTGGCGACGGTCGGTGTATGGGTCTGAGAGAGCGGTACGTACGGGCACGTACACGCGGTGATACACGCTCGCGCGACACGAACACGGGGAAGAAGGTGGAAAGAAAGAAGGTGGAAAGGACGGGCGAAGGACGGGGAGAGAGAAAAGTACGGTTAGATAAGCGCGATCGTGCGCCGGGTATCCAAAGTTCGAGGCAAACACAGACGTATTGGAACGCTCGTAGCCGCTATCTCGCGTATGACGATTGGCGCTGGCTCGGCGCTGGCTCGGAGCGTCGCGGCGCAACGCGGCGCGAGAACCGAGCAGTCGTACGCAAATAAACGCCGGCGTGGCGAGAGAGAGGATTCGCGTGCGAGTCGGTTAAATATATGAACGGTCATTCGCACGAAAAACCGACCGTTTTGTTGCGTGCGAGACCGCGTGGCTGGGCCCGTGTGTTGTGCCGCGCGATCGAATAAATATACGGATAGAGATCTAACTTTATGCAACCGCGCCGAGTCCGTCCACTCGCGGACACGCGCGCGCGCTTAGGCGAGGGTGCACGGTATAACGGGACGAACGCGAGTGGGATCAGGACGCGGGCCGAGGTTCTCGCCGAGGTTCTCGCCCGGTTGGTCGTTCCCCGGACCGTCTCGCGATATCCGGGGGCCTGAGAAATTAAAATAGAGCCCGACGGACAGTCGCGAAACTTTGAATTTTATTGCGCCGCGGCAAACAGGACGCCGCGACGTTTGCCGCGGGGTCACCGCGTTTCTCGCGTCGTCGCGACGCGGGAGAGATTTTTGACCTAAATGCTCGGCCTGTCGGCGATGAGCGGCCGGAAATCTTCCCGACTAAAAATATTGCTCGCTCGCGGCGAATCGTTCGAACCAAGGTCTTTTTTCCCTTTCTCGGTTTTCGCGGAAAGGGAAAACGAGGGGTAGAGGATATCCGATTTTCGCCAATTTTCGAGACACGAGGAATTTCGAAACAGAGCAAACAAGTGGTTCGACTAGGCAGCGCGGAGGAAAAGGTAAAAGAGCGAGGAAACGTTCGGTTTGCCGGAGATTGATCGAACAAACAACGCACGGTACTCGGCTGAAAAAATATTTATTCGCCGGAGAGATTCCGCGGCGATATAACGAAACGCGATTTCGCTACCGCGGGAAACCTCTCGGGGAGTCGAAATTTCCTAAGAGAAACGAGCACGCGAGCTCAAAGGCGATTACCTCACGGAGATTGGCGTCTTCGCGACAGACTTCTCATTGGCGGACGTATCGCGGCGGGAAAGAAATCCTCGCGCAGAAAGGAACAGACTGTTGACACGTCTGGCAATTAACCGGCCGGGAAACGAAGACGGAAAAGAAAGACAGGAAATCAGAGGGAAGGAAAGGACGACGGTCGACTGGCGCCACTTGTGCAAACACACTCGCTTTAACTCTCGCTTACCACCTTATTTCCATACGATTGCAAAACCTGACGAACGCTCGCCATTATTCCGGCGGGTAGGCGTTCACCAGACGCTCGGTAAGTCGCGCGACGACGGCCACCACCACCACCACCACCGCGACGCCGTGGATTTTCCATTCAGCCGCGACTTTCCGTCTTATATTACCACCTTTCTTCGCCGGTCACAATAGACCGCAATAGATCAGCCGCGACCCGGAATATTTATTGCCGCGCGGCCAGTTTTATGGCAGCGACAATGAGGCGATATATCGCGGAAGACGTACGAAATCGAGCAAGCGTGGAAAAATATTCCCGCAATGGATACCACCTGGAAGAACCACGCCGATGTCCACGAAATCGCGGCGAGGTCGATACAGCCAGCAACGATCGGTACAGGTCCCCCTTTATCGACAGGCCGACATACGCGAGGCGTGTTCTCGCGAAGGGAGAAGCCTCGGCTTCTCCTGAGGGACGGTATCGAGGGAAACGCGATTACGGCCGGGCCGATTCCTCCACGGCTTAATGCCATAACAGCTTAAGCTCTTTTTGGAAAACGCGATCGGACCGGGGCGGGCGAGCAGCAGCTCTCGCCGATCTAATTAAGCGAGTATCCTAAAAACGGCGTCCCCCCGTCCCGCGCCCCGGCGCAACAATGCCTTATTATATCGGCCCAATGAAATGGCGCGGACATAAAAAGAAAAGCATAATTACCGTATAGGGGTTGCCATGGCACGACCCCAACGTTACAGTACACCAGAAGTGTCCCACGGGACGTCGCCATGGTATAGGGGAAGATACGAGCCAGCGAGAGTCGGAGTCCGCGGCTGCCAATCGGAGAAATCGTTTAATTTAATAACCCATCGAAAATATTTTCATCGCGTCCCGGTGAAACGTTCGGCGAAACGGTGCCGCGACGAGGATCGCGCGGGGCAAGGAGAGACGATAATGCGCGCCGCCTTAAGCTTTTAACGATGGCCAATTATTTCCGTTAAGACGGCCGCTCGACGAGCGGAGCTGCTAACGAGACTGCCAGCAGCACGGACGCCGAGCTACTTTGTCGAGAATTTCACGGCGCGACGCGGAAAATACGCTACGCTGCGCCTGCATCCGCGACAATCGGATTCCTCGCTCGCGACGCATCTCGCGAGACGGTCCGATCGAACCTGCTTCTCCGCTCACAGAGAGACAGACAGAGACAGAGATCGAATCTCGACTCGAGCTACCGGTCCTCTTAATTAAGGCACACGCTTCCCAATTAACTTAAAAATTAATTACCATCCGCGGCGAGTGTTCTCCCGATTGAAGGCTCGCGGGGACAATGAGACGAACGGGGCCGCGCGAGATCGATGACGCGAACTCGAGGAACCAAGGAGCACCGGAGCGAGAAAGAGAGGGAGAGAGGGAAAGAGCGGAAAAATCGCGGCGAAAGCGCAGAGAAGCTCGGCCACGGTTTTAACGAGCAGATTTCGAATTTTCTCGCGGTCTGGCGATAAGGGGCGGCCCGTCGCTTTTTAAAATTCGAAATAATCCTTGTAATTATCAAATCCCAGCGGCACTCTATAGAGCATCCTTGAAAGGATCCTGACTCCTCATTACCGGCCGACTCGACCATCAAAAGGACCTCCTTCTTGCCATCTCGCTCGCCCGTCCTCTCCCCTTTCTCTCCTTTTTTCCTTCGCCTCCTCTTTTCATCGATGGAGGAAGAAGCTCGTAAAAGGAGCGCGCCGCGCGGATAAACGGGGAGGACAAATTGCGACAAGCCCCGGGAGGAAGCGTTCCGACGGAAGTCGCGCGAGCAACGGCGATCGACTCGCCGGAGGAGAATCGGGGTTAACGATACGAGGGATAAGATGAGAAATCCACGTCGTTCGAAAGCGACGTTTCACCCCTTTGACGTGGAAGAAAGAGGGTGATCTCGGCCGGCCGGGGAACAGGGCAACCGGCGATCTTAATTACCGAAGTTTACGAGCGGCCGCGACGACGTTTCGCGAATTACCATGCTAATTTTTCTCGGCCTCCCAGCCGATCTTCTCCCGACGGTCTTTACGGCTCCCGTCGACTCTCTGGAACCCCCGAGAAGTTCGCGTCTCATATTTCATCGTCCTAACGAGATCGCCGGGAGATTTCAAAACAACCCATCGGATTTCAGTCATAGCTACGGGCTGCCGCTTTTTATCCGGCCGGTTTCGTCGCTCCGTTCGCGAGTTCATTAATTTCGTCGGCGGAAGGATACGCCACAGGCCGGGTTCGGAGCGTCGCGATCGATCGACTGGTCCGCGGCGAAGATAAAGCGAAGATACAGCGCGGACAAAGAGCTCGCGAGATGTCTTTTGTCCAAGAAAAACGTCCCGGTGAAGGAAATCTGACGTTGGGCGAGTTCGAACGAACGAGTCTCGTTATCCCGGATGAAATCGACGGAGAACGCGGCGCGCACTCGGCTCGCTGCGAAGCGGATATTAGCAAAGTCTGGCGCACCGCCGCGCTCGGAATAATAGCGCGCGATGTAAATAACAAGCAGCCGCGATGAAACGCGACGACGAGCGGCTTCATCCTCGCTTTTCAACCCGTCCCGCCGGCCGTCATCTATTGTTTCTGCCGTACACCCGCATATCCAGCGCGATATATCTTTTCGACCCCCTTATTGCTGGGGGTAGTTTGTCATGTTAATTTCGCGAGACTCGCGAGGGTGGCCGAGCAGGGCTTTTAACGCACTGCCACCGTCCCGCTTCCTCGTTCCCCGAGCCAACCCCCGTTCGCGATTTCGCGACGGCAGAGCGAGAGAGAGAAAGGAGAGAGAGCGACGCGAATCTGCCCGACGCCGATGAAAGGGTTAACTCGACTGCCGGCCATTAATATGCTAATAGTTTTCGAGTCTCGCGATTCCGGCGAGATGAGAGTGATTATCGCCGAGTAATGACCCAGAAACGCTTTTTCCGGAAGGGTTGCGCCTCTGCCCACCTCCCGCCAGTATTCCACCGGTCTTCTGCGGTTTTTCCACGCGTCGCGGCGCTTTACGACCATCTCCGACTGGTCTCGTTCAGCCAAAGGGTCGGTAGCGTCTCGCTTTCCCAACTCTCGCTTCGATCCCGCGTTTTCCTTTCCAAACCCTGTACTCGCGTCGAGTACGCGGAATCCGTGCCGATTAAATCGCCAGGCGGATGCGAAGGACCCGCGCGATAAAGCGAAAACGAAGGGAACGAAGCGGAAACGCGCGGATGTTAATCTCCAAATGCGTTCCACGAAAATTCGAATTATCGGGAGATCGCGTTACGCGCGCACGGACAAGCGTTATGCGATACTCGCATGCCGACAACCATACGAGCCGACCCACTCGTTAAAAAAGATAAACAAAAGCGCGTGCAATGGTTGCACGCGGAGTTACGTGCGAAGCACCGTGTACTCGCCGCCGAGATACCATCTCCGCCGCGCTTATCCGCCGATCGAACACGCCGCTTTCATTCCGTCCGCGCTTTTGATCGGTTATGAGTCAATTGTCGGATTATCTAAATTTCCGCCGCGTCGCGACGACGGATCGTTAACGACGCGCAAACGAGCCTCCGCCCCGGAACGAAGCCGCGCGGTGTCCGCGAGCGAATCGGGGCTGGGCTCGCGCGCGATGCGAACCGATGCGGGCGGTGATAAAAATCCACTGGGCCACGAGTGCGCGATTATAGGGCGACGCGTGCGTGACGCCGCGCGTCCTGCCAGCTCCGTACCGGCGTCCACTCGTTAAGCCTCGCACGCGAGTGCTCGTTACGCCGCCTGTAAAATTTCCTCGCCGGCCAACGAGCCGGTTAAACGCATTAATCCCAGGCTTCGAGCTGCAACCGAACTGTTTAACTTTTTTTACAGTCGGATACGCGCTTTTACGGTCGCTCGTAAAGGGACACCCGTTCCCGCCTAACTTTCGAATCCAGATTTCGTCGATGCATTCGCTCCTCTTTCCTCCTCGCCGCCATACACCAGAGTCTGATCGCGACCGAGCGGATTTACGCGCGTTACGGCTTCCGCATCGCGTCGGAACACGACGGTTTATAAGCTCGACGATTCGCGAGCTGCCGGTTCGCGGGTTCGACTCGGAATTATGTTCTACGAATGTCCAGATGGTTTATCGCGTTCCGGGGTCATCCCGGAGTTTGTCCTCGCGGAAGTTTATTCGGAATGAAACTCGCTGTGGTCTTCGTGGAGGAAAAAGGGACGGATGGTTTGAGTTATTTTCTTGTCTCAGGTTCGATTCAGGTAGACGATTTTTGCAGTGGAAAAGAACGAATCATTAACGATCGTTAGAATCTGCAGAAGGCGTTCGATAGTCGTAGGAAATAAGAGGAAATCGACCGATAACCCTCGTGAATCTCGATGGACGACGTTTAACGCGAATAAGACTCGATGTCGAGACTAGTCCTTAAAAGAGGGTACCGTAAAGATAACGGTACGGTGGCGCGAACTTTAGCGACCTTAAATTTCGTACCCCACGCGTCGCGTGCCACTTTCGTCGTCGTGTCTGCGCGTCGCGCCTTATCTGGCCAGAGTTAATCGCCTGCCTTGCCTCGTTCACCCGATACACCTATCTTTATTAACGAGAATACGGCGGAATAGCAGTTAATCCGAAATATGGTTTCGCGATCGCGGTAAAATTCCAGAAAGCTCGCCGTTCCGCGAACGCTATTACGCCGTAAAAGCGCGCCGGGAGCGCGGCGCGTTCTCGAGCGGGTTGCCCGGGTGAAAAAGGATAATTATCGATCGAAACGCGAGGCTGCGGCAACAAAGATTACGATCGCGGCGCGATCTCGTTAAACGGTCCCACGAAACGTTCCGCCGGCAGCTGCAATTTCGCAGGATCCGAGGGGACGTTTGATCGATCACTTTGACTCTCGCGTCAAAGCGGCGCGCGGCTCGCGTGCAACGCGAAGGAATGCGTTTCCCTTCAACCCTTCGGGAGTGGCAATCTTGAAAACTCGTAAAACCGAATCAAACTGCGGGCTTTAATCCGGCGGATGATTAAAACCCCCTTTATTGCCCCCGGTAACGTCGTTACGATGCTACATGAAATTGCATCACGCTTGCACACACGATCCGTTTTCATCCGGCTCGTTACATCGCCAACGACGCCGAGCAAGCATCCTCGAGGAGACGCGCGAAAGGAGAGATTAAGCACGTGTCGCGTGCGCGTCGCAAGGTAATACCCTCGTTCCCGAGGTTCGCCGCGTTGCTCCGCAGCGTCGCTCGGAAGCGTTACGCGAAAGCGTCACGGGCTGCTCGTTTTATAAGCTTAGGCAGGCTACGAAAAGCCTACGTAATTATACAACGAAGCGTTTGCCGTGCACTTAGTCGTAAAGTGCTGTTCGCCGAAGGTGCCGTCGGTTCTCGGAATCTCGCGCCCGTCGACGCCGACGCCGCGATTCCGCGGAAACTTTTACGACGAGTCGGAAATTCGTTCGAGACCCCGCGGTTTCCTCCCGATCGCAACGCGGCGATTAATCTCCCGACGACGACGACCACGTTCGCGCGTCTCTTTTCGAACCTCGCGTCTATAAAGATACGAAGAAACACGGCCGCGTCGTACGCTTCGGAGAAGAGCGAGCTCGATTCCGCGAGACGCGGATCCAGCGAAGCGGACGAGGCGCGAGTTGCCTATCTCGCGGCGACACCCGGCACCGGGGTTTACGCGCGGCTCATAAACGCGAATTAATTCGAATCGTGGTGCGCGACCGGCTACGCGTGTAATTCGGCCTGTGGCGGAGCGTGCGCCGCGGTCCGAGGGGAGGCGGAACATAAAACAATAATGGCGAAACATAAACGACGGAGCACTTAACACTTGGCACTTAAACAACTGGCAAATTGCTCCCTTGTCAGTCGGGCCTTAGCCGAGAATTTAGGTGGCTCGGCTTGACGGACGCGACCCTCCGCCGGCGGTCGAAATCCAAATCGCTGTCCGCGCGCGCGACGCGTCTCCGACGCCGCGGTGACTCACGGCCGAGTTCCTCTAAAAATGCAAATTCCGCGCCCCTGGACTCAGCGTGTCCGCGCCGGTCACGATAAGCTCAGAGAGAGAGAGAGAGAGAGAGAGAATTCGTGGCGCTAGAGGGTGGCTTCCGCCGATGGTCCCAAGCCTCGTGATCCCGGTGTATCGCGAAACTGCTCGGGCGTGGTTCCATTTCGAAAATGAAAGGGATCAGGAGGCGGCGGTCGCTTTAAATTCGCGCGCGTGCACGGTGGCCGGTGAATAGGAAAATTCGTAGGAT
>NIJG01000007.1:1483147-1535251 GCA_002201625.1 Euglossa dilemma
CAACCCCGTAAAACGTTCGCCGTGACGACGAAACTTGGCCGGAGCTAAGCCGTGATTTGCGAGCGCCTCGCCCCGCACGAATATCTTCCACCCTCACCGCTCGGTGCGAGATAGATACGCGCGAAGAAACACGAGCGGGGAGAGGAATCGACGGGTCATTCGAGGGTTTCGAACGCGCATCGCGATGAAACGCAGCGGACTTGACAGAGAACAAACGGCGAACATCCGGCGGATTACGGATCGCGCGAAACGACCGCGCCAACTGATCAAACAAACCGAAACCTGCCTATCGAGTTATTTATACTATCGCGTCGTCCTCCGTGCTTCCCTTTCCTTTTTCTCCGACACGCATTTTTCTCCTCCTTCCCACTTTCTCCGCTATTCTCCACTCGAGACTTTGATACATAGTCGAAATCGTCGCCGAACTCGCGATATTCCTCTCGCGGTTCGATCTATCGAACTCCAACGCGATAACTCGCGACGGAAAGGGACGCACCTTCGAGACGTAACGGGACGGTCGTAAAATCCGCGTGTTCCAGCGGGATCGAGTGGTGGACGCTCGGCGCCGACGACGGGCGTAATAGGCGCGCGCGTGCTCGGTGAAGGAGACGAATCCACGGCGCGGTTCTATATGGCAACCGGTGATTACGCGATGGACGCGGAACGAAGGTTCCGCGAGCGAAACCGTTCGACGGGGCCGAACAGAGCCGGGCAAAACCGTTTTCCAGACGCGCATTACGCGAAACCTGCGGCAGCCTCGAACGAGGAAATAAAACGAGCCGTGCCCGACGAGTACGATAGCGTTCTACGCCACCACAGCCGTGCAGCTCGCGCGCGCTTGTGTACCGGCTCGATAAATGTACGAGATAACGGTACGAAGGTATATCATTATCTCTCGTACGCCGCCCGGTAAAACCTTCTGCCTCTCGCGGAACGACGCCGGCGAGTATTCGCGACTCGCGTCCTCCTAGCCCCCCAGAGCGTCGCGGGGTCGGGGGCTCGTGAATTTTTAATTTTTATCGCCCCGCAAACCGGCGAAATCCGTCCGGCCAAAGATCCGAAGCCGCGATTACAGCTAACGCCCCGGGGACACGCATCGCGCTCGTTTCCTCGTCGCGCCGATTTTTCGACGTACCTTATGGGACGAGCGGAACGTCCCGTCTGCAGCCGGTGCTAACGGGAAATCGACGAAACCGGCCACTCCGGGGATTTTACGGCTCGCCTGGCTCGTAATTTCCACGCTGTAACCGAGTAGATCGATCCGCGTGCTCGCGGACAGTTTCGCTCGAGGTTCCTTCGCGATTATAACAGCGTCGCGTCGCGACGTGTCCACGGACGTCGCGTGAAACAACGGAGCAGACGCAAGGTGTCCCGTGCAGTCTATTTCGGGAAGGAATTTGGAAAGAGGGGAGCTAGGGGAAAGCGGAGAAACGATCGAGGGACGATCGATGGTGCCGGATGAGCGACGAGAGACGGATCGGCCAGCCGAGGTACCGCGAGGGAGGCTTAAGCGAGTATTTATGCGCGTAAACGAAGGGAAGAGTTGTCGGTGCTCGGTGGAGAAAATAAATAACGCGGAGGGACGTGGAAACGGTGGGTGCGCGATGCCACGGCGACGCCGCGTAAAATCCTTCTCTGTCGAGGCAGAGATTAGAGGACGCGTCGCGTCGCTGGGAAAGACTTACGATAAGGCGGCGTTCACCAGCGCGGCTGTTCGCTAAAAATAGTCGAGCCGGAGGATACTCGAGGAGTAGCGGTCCGAGTGGCAGAAGAGAAGCCGCGTGGTCGATCTCTATCGAGGCGCCCGACGCGGTTCCCGGCGTCCCGACGCGATCTCGCGGCCGCGGCCGGCGAATCGGACCGACGCACCCGCGCGCTAATTAACGAGCGTGCCGAACGAAAGCGCGTAATATCGTAAAATAAAGGAAGGTATACCATTAGCAAAAGTATCTCACGGGCACTTAGTAGCCGGATGGTTGGTTGGTATTTTCGACATGATCGCCGGTACGCATTAGCCTCCCAATAATCAGCCAGGACTTTCGTTTCCACGTAAGCATTATGCACGTGGACGTCATTAAGAGTCAGCCTTTAAAGCAGCCTTTTACGCTTTACGACCTTTTGCCGGGCGTGCAGCGGACCGTATGGCTCTTCTCGCGTAATGGTTCCTTGTGAAAGTGCAGCCGGTCGAAAGACGGGCAAAAATCGAAACGTCGGCCGTGGCCGGAGACCCCGGGGCGGCAGAGAAAGGGTTGCCGGTCGATATCGCGGATAGACCATGCCACCGGATCGAAGGGACGATTCGATTAACAGAGCCGATTAGCCATTTCGGGATCGTGCAACGCGGCGTGTAACTCGATCACGGTCGCATTAAATCGTTAAGTTGTCAGCGAAAAATTCTCCGACGCGAGGGTTAAGTCGACGATGGTTGAGAAAGAGAGAGAGAGAGAGAGAGAGTCGGTGGCCGTGCACCCGTAAAGCCACGAAGCAGAGAGGAAGACAATGTTAATTACGACCCCTCTAATAACCAGATATAGCCTCCTGTCTGTCTGCCGCGTCGATACGAATGGTGTTCATCGGAGGAGAACAACTACTATAAACCGGGCAACTTTCCATCAGCGTATATCATCGGTAATCCTTGCGGGACGTATCCCCGAGATTAAAAGGGGTGGAATAAAGGAGGATCTATTAACGAGAGCATTAAAACATATGGACTCGCGATGCTCCCTGACACGGCTAAGCACGTTGTCGCGTCGGATTATTCGTTCGATTCCGCATTAACTCGCGCCGTTTTCCACCGATCAGCTTGGTCCATCGCGCGACCAACGCTTCGCGTGTACGACGAACACCGTTCCGCCGAGCACAATGCCATCCTCTCGCCCTTTTCCCTTCATCCCCGATTCCGCACGAATCCTCGCTGACTCCTGCCGTTCCCACACCCCGACCACTCCTCTCTCCCCGTTTTATTGTTCTCCCGGTTGCCCTCGAGTTCCGACTTTTGGCGCTGCTCGGACGCACTTCCACCCGTCCCGAGGATCCTTTCGGCTCTAAGACGGTCGTTCGCTCTTTATTCCCCCGGTTACTCGACTTTCCCGACTTTCCGCGCTGAAAGAATTCGAGGGTTTTAACGATCCTGTTCCGACCCCCGACCCCGGCCGCGATCTCTTCCGTGTTTCTCGTCGCCGAGTCGAGGGAAAGAGAAGAGAGGAAACGCGTGGAAAAACGATGGACGAATACGGCGCGATCGGCGCAGCGACCGGACGCGGAGGAACGCGAGATAAATCCAGGCACGTCGCCGGCCACGAGGGACGACTTAATTAATCGATCCCACGTGGCTTCTTCGCGGCGCGCGGAAGGATATCGTTGGCGTGGCTACGCGGCGAGTCGCGGCGAGTCGCGCTGCTCGGTGGAACACGAAGCCGGCAAAAGGCACCGCGACAAATCGTCGATCAGATAGAGAGGCGAGCGCGGCGGCTCTGCTGCTACGACGCGGCGCGGCGCGACGCGGCGCGGAGGCAGTGGCGTAACCGCAACGAGACGTGACACCTGCGCCAGTCCCACACCGATGCGGATCTACCGTAGGCGCAACCGGTCGTAATGGTGATTTAATTTCAGCCGCGAGAGATCGAAATCGTAGATGCCGTGCCGGTTTTTCGGTGCCACTTAATGGCCACTTGACGCACACGCACGAGGGCACGCGCGCGAGCCGAGCGTGCGGCGCGCGAGGCCTAGCTCGCAGGTGCGCTCTCGTTACGCGCAAACGCGTCAAACGCTCGCTCGTTTCGTCAAATAGAATTAGCCCCGCGATGACTTTCTTTCCTCCCTCGAGCGGCACGCGCGTGTTTCCGCGTTACCTGCGGAGTACGATCGCTATCCGAATAAATTTATTCGAATTCGAGGGTCGTGGCGAAGGGTTGCGTGGAGGCCGTATGTTAAACGTTGTCTATCGGTCGCCGATCTTCCGCGCTCGAATCGCCTAATTCGAAGCACGGCCCAGCGTGCTTTTTTTTCCCCCTCGACCCAGCGTCGAGGACGGTATTTCGAGATATTTCCTGCGGAAGGACGCGCGGCGTCGGTCGCTCGGCGACGAGACAGACGCTCGGGGGTGGGCGCGGTGGACGGTCGGAGAGGTCGGCGAAAAAAGGTGCGGGCAGCAGCGAGCAGAAACGGGAGATACCGACGTTTACCCGGAGGAAAGCGATTATGAGTGATACGCGGCAATATCCACCCCAGCCATCGGGCAGAAATTCACTTGCCGAGGAAATTAAAAACAGTCATCCAGAGCCGGGCCCGCTAATGGCTAGCATCGTTCATGTCAATATGGGCCATTGCCCGTATTACCATATTACGTTTAGGAAAGCCCCACGGCCCTACACTCAGCCGGGTATTGCTTATAAATACCAGCAATTACAAAACCCGGGGGTGGTTCGCTTCGCCTCTGTCCTTCTCCGTCTCTCGCGGCTAGATGGAAACTCGATTATATATGGCAGGCAGTCAGGCCTCCCTCTCGCAATCGCGTTAACGCTCCGGTTTATCGGGGTATTTTTTATTTTTCGCCGTATCCACGCCCGACCACGACCAAGGAGCGCGATATCGCCGGCGACGCCGACGCCGCGCGTCGCCGATCCTCCCGTCCGGCAGCACCACCGCTCCGGGATTTACGAAATTTAATTCGACCGTACGAAAAGCCGCTGGCTGGTCCAATTTCGCGTCACCCCCGCCGCCACGGAATTGCCGGCTAACTAATATCCTGCAGCGGAAATTGAGAAAATTGCTTCAAGAACGCGATCAAACGGTAATTGCCTCGATTTTTACGCGACTACGCGGACGGGGAGGATAGACCCGTGTCTCTGTCGGTTTCGCAGAAAAACGGAGAGAGAGAAAGAGAGAGAATTGGAAAGGATTCCGCGTGGATAGCCAGAGAGGAGCGAGAAAGGGGTATAGAGGAGGCGCGGCCAGACAAGTAAAAATATCGCTCTATACGTGACTATTTATTCTCGAATAACATCCAGTCGATTCCGCACGGTTCGGTGAAACGAGCCAACACAATGCAAAAACGGCACGTGCAGCCTCAAGACTTCCGATCAATTAACTCCGCTTTCAATTCGTGGCGAGCAGGGCCAGTTTTCCTGCCGCTTACTTGTTAGCGCTCCGACCACCCCCTGTTTCACCACCCTCTCTCTCCCCCGGCCTGGACAGCCGGGCCCTAGTCTTCTTCTCCCTCTTACTCTTTTCTCGCCACGTTTCTCCGTCCCTTTCGCCCGTCCTCCCTTCGATCCGCTTGCACCGTGAAGCGAGATGCTACCCTCTTGGCACCCTTCGGCTCCGGAGGATCGAAGCATATTGACGGGTCGATGGCGTTCGACCGTGGCACGATACACGGGTTCGAGGGTGCTCGAGGGATGCAATAGTAAATATTAAAGCACGCCGCGGAGTCATTGGGGCGGTAATGGGTGTCGCAGCGAGTAGGCATACGGCATACCTGACGATTGCCGGGGAGATGGAACGAGAACGCGCCGCGGCGATTTGACAGGCATGGGAAACACTCGAAAATTTCGTGCAAGACCCTCGAGCGACGTTCTCGAGTACGCTCCAACGGCAATGAGAAAAAATATTTTCTGCCTTGAACAAAGCTCGACGAGAGTCGCGCGTGTACTCTCTCTCCGTATGTCCCGCGCGGTACTCACGCGCAATTGTGTTTCGCTTGAAAATGTCATCGAGCCTAGAGTATCCTCGTTACGAGAATAAATATCGTATTGCGAGAATATATATAGGTAGACTGGTAGGAGACTCTATGGAAAGTATCGAACATGCCCCGCGCATTATGCGCCATTATGATCCCGAGCTCTCTGTGAACCCTCTCTAATGGGCTTCTTATGCGGTACGCGCGCGGCCACCACTCGTCGCGCGTATCGCCGAGCGTATCGTCGAGCGTATCGCCGAGCGAAGCGTGGAAGAAGACGAAGAAAGAGTCGCGGAGGTGGTGGAGGCAGATCGGTACACGGGGCCAATTACGCGTGCTCGGGGTTTCGACATTTTTCTTCCAGCCTGTGTTCCCGATCGGCGATGAAACGCGATATTATTATTACCATCGACACTGACTAAGTGCCGCGCCATAATGCAACCGTGTGGCACGCGCGTGCACGCCGAGACACGCAGGTAGACACGCGGCTCGATGTTGCGTAAAAAGCGACCTTAATAACGGCGTGCGTTTCACGGGGCGCGCGGGCGCGAGCGGGCACAAACTTTACAAAATATCTCACCAAGGGGCCCCCCGTGCCAGGCGTTCGCTCCTCTCTCCTTCCGCCGAGCAGCCGATAAATGAATCAGAAAATAGCGGCGGGAGCTTCCCACACGTGTCGGGTCACGTGTTGGATAATTAGATATTCTTTAGACCGTGCATTAGCCCGCGCGCTCTCGGTATTCCATTAACGCGGCCCAAGGAAGCCGTCCACCTCCGATACACTTCGCCACCCCCTGGACGCCTTCTCGCACCAGCCGACCGTTCTTTCTATTAATCGTCCACGAATTTAACGGCCGGATAGCGTGCCGAATCGTCACGATATCTGCCTGGCCGCTCCGGGCCTCTCCTCTCATCTCCGATCGGAAGTCGCGCCACGCCCCTGAGACGTTTCTCTCGCGTCAAGGAAATGGCCGGAAATTAATTACTATCGCGGAACCAATGGCCAACGAAAAACCATCCTCCAGATCCATATCGCTTTTATCGATCCTCGTTTATTCTCCGCTTCTTCTTTTTCTTCGTCCGAACGGGACGATCGTAATACACAGCTGGAAAGACGCATCGGATGCAACTACCGAGGAATCTAACCTCGGTCGGGTGTCGAGGTTAAACGACGCGGCTCGGATTAAACGATAGGCCGAGCGTATTCGGGAGGAACGGTGTTTTGTAACGCGTATCGCGTCGCGGCGCGGAGCGGCGGTCCCCGAGTCGGAGATTAATGCGTCCTGGGCTTTACGTTTCATTGGCTCTCGCGGCTTCGACTCCCGTTCGCGTTTATACGCGCATAAATGGAGGCGTTAAACCGACTGCCTGACAACTCCGATAATTGCCCGCCGCGTAAAACCCGTTACGAGCCTTGTTTGTCAGTTTCGCCAACGTATATTACGCCCTGCCCTTCCACCCGCGTTTTCGACTTTGTTCCGCCAACCAGCACCGTGGACGACAAACTTTGACACTTGGAGAGCAAACTTCGAGATATCCGACTCCAGACCACGAACCTGAGGAACGGAGCGGAATTTTTCACGCACCCCTCGCACCGCGATAACGAAGATCGTTGATTATCGAGATCGAACCGAGAAACATTGCGCACGAGTTGATACGAACGATCGAAAAATTAATAGAGAGTTACAAGGAAAAGCGAGATTTAAATAATTTAAATAACGAGTAATTGCAAAGCCAAAGCGCGACGTGGAAAATGGGAAAAAGTTCGGTATAGATTCGATAATACCCGATTGACCGATATCGCGTAGTAAAATGTCGGTAAATTTTCCGCGCTATTGGAGCCGAGATAGGAACGATTTAGGGAATCGATAAATCCGCGCGGAATACGAGCGTTTACGGGTAAATCAAATTTTACCAAAGGGGTTTGGGTCGTAGAATGCCTACGCTGCGAATCGGCCAGCGAAAATTCCACGATCGTATAGTAAATTTCGTAGTAAATTCCGTCACGCTAGCCGAAACGATCATCTGGAAACGTATCGATTACGCGCGAATCGATTTAGGGGAACGGAATATTCGCCGGTGCGCGACGACCGGTTTCATCGAAAATTCGCTGGTTAATGGAGAAAACCGAGGTGCGAATGAGTAAGATCGGAAAGCGAGAAACTCGGGAAGAACTGGTTTTAGTTCGCGCCGTTTTCGGTCCTCGTGGATGACGCGTCAATTAACCGGCGCGACATTTACAGTTCGATTATCCTATCCGTCATAATGGCCAATTACATAGCACTGCTGGCCCGATCTGTCTCTATCCAGGTGTACACGACGAGCACACCACTGCTGCGAATCGCGTACACGCACGTGATACAGAGACAAATAATTACCCACGGATTACCCGGTGTGTGGTGATGCAACGGATATACCGTGCCTTTTCGTGTCCCATTAGACGCTACATTCCGCCTCGCGGTAGCGAGAAAATCTCGCGTAAACACGCACGGTAGCTCGTAAACCCGCTTGTCCCGAGGAGAACGCGCGGAGAACTGTATTCGGGACGCAAGAAACCGAAGGCAACAATGGCCATTCGAGCGACCGCGAGATTTCGAAATCCGAGGTCGAACCGAGAAACAGAGAGCCAACCGATAGCTTTCGAACGACGCGATCCGGAGACGCCGAGGCGTATTTCTCGAAACACGCGACGACGAGGTCCATAAGAGGATGAGGAATCGACGAGATACGAATCCGCGCGCATTCCCCTTTCCTCGCGCGATATTTCTCGCCCGCGAAAAGGGTTAAAGAAGTGGCAGGACATTAAGGGAAAGCGCGGTCGAGGGGTTAGTCGCTGGTTAACCGCATCGGAGTCCTCCGTCGTCGGAACAGCGCCACCGAAACCCCTCCCCTCGAGTGATTAAAAACAATTACCGTTTCGTCGGCGCGGCATCGTTCCCCGTCTCTCGCCCCGTAATGAGCATCCTGTTCCGGGGGACGGGGCGGAGAAATAAAAAAAAAAACGAAGGCGAGGAAGAGAACGGACGGCCGAGCATCTGAGCCCCTGCGGGTTATAGGTGGTCGAATATTCCCCGCCGACTCACCCCCGTGTCTCAACCCCTTGTCATTTCCGCGGTACATTTCTATGAAAATATTTCCACGGGTCGGTCGGTCTGGCATAGAGGTAGGGTTAGAAATCCAGTGCGGATCCTACACCGTATATCCTGGCCGTAGTTGTTGCTCGCAGGGGTGGCCAGGCTTGTACAACAAGGGGTAAAGCCCTGACGCCGCTCGCCCGTCGGAGGGATGATTCTCGCGCTAAATCACGGGGCAACTTCGCTAGCCGACATCGCTGTTCCGGCGTCTCGCAGCGCCGATACTCGCAGACGATCCGCTTTTCGGACGGATCGCGGATTCCCAAGTCCGAAACTTGGCCCCGAGGCCCCGCAGGAAATAGCCTTCCGAATGTTAATTAACGATTACCCTCCAGCCAACCGCGTTTCTCTATTCGCCGATGTAGAAATCGCACCCCGTCGATGGCCTAGAGTTTCCACCGGAGGTTTCAACCGGAGGTTACCCCCGTTGTTTCCTAGCAAACACCCTTCGATCACGACGAGACGCGGCAAAGGCCTGGTGAATCGTTCGCGGCAGGTGATACAGCTGCGTCGAGGTCCATTAACCCCTCGAACCGACGTCGATATAAATGAGACACCCTGTCTCGTTCCGACCGCGTTCCGTCAACGTTCCTTTAATTTATATAAGGCGATTTTTATTACGGTACTTTTGACGAGGCGTAGTCGGCCATTCGGACGATAGCGGAGCAATTTTTACGAGCCACCTATCCTTTCTAACGGCACGAGATACTCCCGCCCGTTATACTCGACGAATTTTATTCAATTTGGAAAGCCATCGGCCGATACGGTCGAAGCGGGATGGAACAAAAAAAAAAAGAAGGAAAAAATAGAGAATACACAGACTGGCATTGTCGAAGAACGATCGCGGTCGCGGCAGCGCAGTCTCTCACGGATGCATGGAATTTTTCTAATGGACCCGCGGTGTTTAAACGCCGGGGAAATTCGATGGTTCTCCATTAAAACGGGACGCAAAGGGTAAAACGCGGTTTCCCGGCGTTATCGTTTACATCCGCGTTTGTATCGGGATAAACGCATTACAAGGCGGGTCTTTGGCGGGAAAGCGGAAGCCCCGTTTTGTTCGGCCAGCGAGCGAAGAAAATTGCAATAATGTTGAGGCGATTATGCGTCGGACAGCGCTTCAATTTTTCCAACCCCCGAAGTACAAAGGGAATGAAGTATAAAATGGAGCGTCGTAAAAAAAGAGGCCGCGCTTTAAAGGCAGCAACGAAGAATACCGCGGCGGGCTGCTTTGTTCCCCGGACTTCGCCGGAGCATACAATTTAATTCGTTTTTCCGCCGTATCTCTCGTCCGGACAGCTGCTGCTACCGCCGCTGCTCTTCTCCTTCCGTTTTAACGAGAAAACGCGCGCGGAGAGAGCGTCTTGCTCGCGCGCGGCAAAGACGGGGCCCGATCGATCTTCCTTTTCAATCTTCCTCGAACCGCCGCCGTCCCCACGGTTTAATCAATCGCACTTGCCGCAATTAAATTTCTTTAACGAGACCGGGACGTTCGTGGAAATTAACGAATTCAAGCTCGCTGGCCACATAGATTAAAATCGGTTTAGCCAGCAGCGTTTCGACCACCGTTTCCCTCCGAGGGCCGAGCCTCGCTTCCACCCTTTCGTCCCACCCTCTTTTCCTTTCGCCTCTTTTCCGCGGTGTTTCCATGCTCCGTCGAATTTCCGGGCGCCGGCACCCCCGCAATATCGTAAGTAATTAAACAATTTGCCTACAGATGGAGTTTTTAGCCGAAGCATTTCGCGCTTGCCGCGCGCACGCCCCGCTCCGGCTCGCGTCGCTCGGCTCATCGCTATGCATAACCGCATTGCTGGTATATTAAAGCGGGCGCGCGGGTACAGCGCGTCGCTAAAATGCTCGCGTGATTAAAAATGATGTCGCGGAAATTCCGACATCCACAGAATGCGAGACGGGCCGGAAAGCCGCCGCGGGGGATGACACCGGTCCTCCGCTGCGTTCCACCGCGTCGACAACCTGTCGCGCACTTACCCTCCATGGTCGGTGATAAGTCTCCTCGGTAATTAATCTCGAAAACCGACACGCGTGTCCGTCGATGGACTCCCGGTCTATTCGTCTTTCCGCTTCCTTGCGACGAGCCTCGATTAATCCCGATTAATTCGAAATCGGAATTCTCGATCCGGCTCGCCCTTCGTCCACGGAACCTCGTGTCCGTGGAAAACGCGACGAAAACGTTCGAAAAGCGAGCAACACGCAGCAGTAAGGATAAATTTGTTTTCTCGCGACTTTCCTGCCGCGTCGCAGTTAACGCCGAGGCACACTGTTACCTCGCATGTACGACTCGCGGAACGTATCGTCGCGGAGGGTACGGGCTTTCCAGCGCGCTATCTGAATCTTTATGGGGCGGCTTTAACTACGGGGGTAAATAGCGAGCGAGCCTGGACTAGTCGTAATGACGATGCCCGGGACGCCGTGTCACCTAGCAGCCCTTTCGCCGCGTCCCCCGGCCGCAGGGGCGGAATAATTCGCGTGTGAATCGCGAGCGCATTCCTGGCGTCGCGTGAATCGCCGAGGAGCAAGCAAGGGCTAACGAACGTGGTCGGATCCCGTTTTCAACGCTCCATCTCCTTTGACGCGACACTTTTTCCCCGATGTTTATGCACCCGTCTTCGAACGCGATGCAACCGAGTCACGGAAACGGTGCAACGCCCCGGCGGATGTTTACGAGGCCGTTACAGGCGCTGGAAAACCGAACGAAACGAGATATCGCGCCGGTGAACTACGACGTCGTTAACGGAGTCTTAATTTCGCTTTTTGCCCCCGGCGGAGTCCGCGGGTCTCGTCGCCGGCGATCCGCGCGGCGACCAAGCGGTCGCGAGACGAAGAAAGTAATTGGAACGATAAGGACTCGGTTCGATCGGGAAAGCCGGAAGCCAATGAACGTGAACCGGGTTTCTTGCAACCCCTAGCCGGAGACGCGATATCGACTGTCGTCCGCGAGGATCCATAAACGTCACTCCGTCGCTCCCATGGAGATGTAGCCATAGCAGCAGGGACCATGAGAGAACGACGCGCGGAATGCGAGAAAATTGCGACTCCTTTTCCAGTCGAAAATTCCCGATTGAATATTCCTTGGCAGGGAGCCTCCTCGTAATCCGTATAATTGCAAATTTCCCTTAATCTCGACGAAATAGAATATGATTGAGACTCGCCAATCGCGTCCCGACGTTCAATAAAGCCTGACTGGAGATCAAAGGAACTCCCTCAATGGAACTTGCCTGCTACTACTCCCTCTCTCTCCCTCTCTTTTCCTCCTCTCCCTCAAAGAAGGGAGAGAAAGCGAGAGAGAGAGCTGGACGGCCTTAGAAATATTATATACCTGCGAAAACGTCAGACGTCGCGTCGCAAAGACGACCTCTCCCAGGAGGGATACCGTTTCAGACGAAATATTCGATGTCTCGACCGGCGACGCGCTTTTCACCAGCCTCCACGCCACTCTTAATTGCGATAACGAGAAATTGCGCTCGCGATTCGTCTGCCCACCGAAATATCTCCACGAGGTCCATTCTTCCCCGAGACAACGGGCCAGAGTGTCTAGCTAGGTATTTAAACGCTTCGAAGATTAACCCTGTCACACCGTCCCGACGCTGGCGTTTGCCGCGGTTCCGCTCGGGCGGATCGTCGCGGGAACTCAGCGAGTTCCGAGGCGATATTTCGGGAACGCGATCGAACGCAGACGACACGGGGTGAACATCGGATCAGAGGGAATACTTTATCAGGTCGTCGTTTGCCGGCAACGCGAATCCGCGTACGATATTCTCTGTGAATATGGCAGCGACGCTCGCGTCGTGCCTACGGCTACGCCGCCGTTCGATCTTTTCGACCAAGGACATTCCTCGTTCGCAAACAGACGTTTAATTTCCCATGCAAATATTATGTATGCGGTGGTCGTCGCTTCGGTACACTTTTCGTGACTTTGTCCGACGGCGAACGCATCCGTGTCCCGCTCCTGCGTTAATATTGCATCGGCCGTTTTGCCCTCGGGATTAAAAGCTCGTTAAATCGAGCGCGCGCCGCGAAACAACCTTCGTCCGAGGACTCGGATCGATTTGGAAAACTCGCTTTTCTCTCTGCGTCGAGGTCCCAACGACGCCGGAGTCACGTCTCCATTTTCGCGCAGCCATTATGAAAACGTTGCACGATCTAACGGTCGAACGATCGAGACGCGGAACGATTTATCACGACACCGGGCGCGCGATATCTCGCATCTGACTTGCAAAATTGGCCGCGCGATGTGTCGTACGTTTTTTCCGAAAATGCAAATCATTCGGTGGCTCGCGGGCTGAGCCGAGCTGAACCGAGCCGAGTTGAGGCGAAGCGAACCGCGGCGCGGAGAGACGAGGCGAGCGAGCGGGGAATAAATTGAAAAGGATGAATGGGGATAGGAAGATGACATTCAAATTCGGCCGCGGAGAAAATGACGGAAATATACATATGTCGCGTACCCTTGGCGCATCACGCGTAATTGGCTGGTATTCAGATACCAAGAAATTGAGTTTCGCCTTCATCCCGCGCCGAACCGAGGGACATTTATTCGGAATCAAGGGTCCCCTCCCGCTTCGGGGAAACACTCGCGTGTGTCGTCGTTATTATACCCGCCTTTCGATTCGAAACGTATATCATCCCGTGCTCCGAGTACTCGTCGTCGATCCACGCGGAGAAAAATATCCCGAGCGCGTCGCGACGCGTCGGAACACCTTTATTTGCGACGTAGAGACCCGCGGTGACCGGTGGTCATCGTCGATACGAGCGTCGCGTTGTTTGACGAGCGTAAAGTCCAGCGGGCGAGCGATGAAAGCGCACCCCTTGCACGCGTCTTATCGCGGTGACGAGCGAAAGATCGGAAACGAGCGGTTAGAGCAGCGACGGAAAGTGACGAGGGACGCGTTTAACACGCTCGTCACCGACGGATCAAGAGACCAGAACTGACCACCGGTCAGTTCCCATAGATCGGGAAGATTCAATGGCGGATGAACAATGCGGCCGAGGGTCGACCGATGTTTGCCAATGATGAGCCGAACAAGGGCAATCGGCTACGATAAGCCACTCCGGCGAACAATCCTAAGTACCGTGAGACGAGTCCTGTCGCCGTGTCTTAGACCGACCACAACTGACCACGGTTAATTGATGCTCGTCAATTTGCGGAGCTGACCCGTCGTCAAAGGGGTTCCCCGAGGGCTGGGTAAGGCCGCCGCGCAACATGGGGGCACGCTGCACGTGGAAACGAAAGCGAAACGGACCCAACCACCCTTTCGACACGTGGATCCTGTCAATCTTCGTTTCGTCGAAATAGAAAACTCGGCTAAGGAGAAAAAAGGGAGACAGGGTCCGATCGATTCGTTCCCAGGTGAGCGATAAGCTTCGAAGTTTCACGCAGACGGACAGAGATATCTCGTTCGAGTCTGTTTGGCAGTGACTCGCTTCGTTTCCATCGAAGACCGTCGAACGTCTCGTTGGAAATTACCATCGAGTCGAGGAAGACCGGGAAAGTGGACGAAAGCGAAACCCGAGACGATAGAAACGACGAAGCTATCTCTCGTGACGCGGGATCATTACCGGAAAGGAAGTCTGGGACGCGAGTTTTCAGAATCTTTTCTTCCACGAGTGACAGACGGCCTCCAAATTGACCGGTACGCGCGTGTGTGTCGCCCTTGAGGAAATCACGTCGAGGGTGGCCAGACGGTATCGGCTTACCCCAATTTCACCCCAATCATTTTGAAACCTAAAACCACGTTGCGCGACGTCCCTCCCGTGTCCGCGCCGGGTCTCCTCCGCGCGTGTTACGCCTGTGATACCGATACCGCGGAAAGAGGAAGGAAGAAAGGTTACCGGAGAGACAACGATGGCTACTAGCCAGGACGCCGCGGAATTTGACAAATCGCGAGACGTCGAAGCGTTCTCGAGTCGATTTTTCACGCGTGCCGAGGAGGACGGGGACGCGTCGTCGACATTTTTCAAGCAGTCGAACGGAACGGGAACGCGATCGCGAGGACGCACGTGCGTCGGTGGATCGGGGAGAAATCGCCGACGATTTCCTTAAACCGACGCTTCCACGCCGATAATGCGATTGGTTGGTCGCGCCCTGTCACGCGGGATCCGATGAATCGTTTCGCGTGATTCACCGGCGACTTTAAGCCTCGTAACGCCGCGAATCCGTGACGAATCCGCACCGAGGAGCGGACGAAACGTTCCCGCGTCGTTTGAATAGTCGTTCGGGCCGATACGCGGTAATGCGTTCTTTCCCGACGCGTTCTACCGATCGACGATCGTTACGACCGGGCACGGGGTCAGAAACTCGCAGATTCCGGCTTTATCTCCGAGCACCGTTATTCCCTATTACTCTCTAATTATATTCCGCTTGACCCGGCGATAAATTAGACGCGCAGCGTCGCTCTTTATCGAATCGTTAAACGCGGAAGCCAAATCCGCGTCTTCGCGTTTTCAATTACATCTCCGCGAAGGTAATCGTCGTATTTCTGAGGCGCAAAACCAGGGAATCGAAATTCGATCGAGAAAATAATTGCCGATGGAATTTCAACGGATCTTCGGCTAGGATATCTGACGAAATCCTACATCGTAGAAATCGTCGTAGATTCCGAAGGAATTCTTTCCGTCGCGACGGTTACGACATCGTTCCGCGAAGAAGTTTTACGTAACGGTGATTAAGAGCGAATTCCAGAACCGTTGCAACCCCCGATCATTCCCGTTTACGATCCCGCGAAACGGGACTGCGTTCGCGTAAATTAAACCCGCGTTGCGTCAATTTACGCGTATCGCCGGAGCGCGTACGCTCATACGCGCGCGCGGACAAAACGAGAGCCGAGACGCGTGTTATAAAACGTTGTTCTGCCCGGTCATTAACGCGGGCCCCGTGTCGCTGGTCTACGCGGCGATAGGCCTGGACGTGGAAGAATCATTGCCCGTCTTAAAATTTTAATTACATCGGTCGGGCATAGACCGCTCGAAATCTCGACCGGTCGCAACGAGGCAATAAAACCGGGCCCGACGACAACGTCTCGGGACCTATTCCTCCGATCCGCGCTCGCTCGCTCGCTCGCTCGCTTCGGTGAATCGTAAACCAAAGTGGGCACACCGGTGGCCCCTCTTCGATTCTCCGTTTACCGCGGCCAGGCGACCGTGTCAGCTCGTTGCTCGCTAATCGCGCGGCCTGATGAACGCGGCAGAAGCGGCGTGCGAATGCCAGGAAATGTAAATTAACGTCGAGTGCCGGCAGGTAATCACGCGCGGCGATAAAACGGTGATAAACGAGCGAAACGGAGCCGGGAGGCCGCGATCCTTATCGGATCTAGCTTCCCTTCTTCCAGTCGTCCAACGCCGCGGAAAAATCCCGCTGACCGCGTTCACCGAACGACCTTCGACCCTTCCCGTCGTTTTCCAGTATCGTAGATAGAACGGCGGCGTTCGAGGAGCGTTTTCGATCGAAACGAAAGGGGTTTCTCCGCACCCTGTTCTCTCACGGCCGGTTCCACTCGTCGGCTGACTACCTGGTGCTTTACGCCACCCCTGACAGGCCTCGTTTCTTCTCGTCTCGTTAACGGTCAGGATAGATCCACGAATCAACGCCGTTCGCGACGGTACGAGTGAGCGCCGACAAGGGCGAAACCCGCGGGAAAATGAAAAATGAACGGGGATTAACGCACGCGGACTACCCAACCCCTTGTCCTTTCCTCGAGGATTTCGCGTACAGGTATCGACGGTGCGTCGGTGAAATAAAGGCGAGAAAGCGGTGATTAATATCGGGCGATCGCGAGGACAACGCGCATCGTTAATTAGAACGAGTCGGAGGACTGCGAAAGCAATTATCGAAATCACGCGGAACGTGGAAGAGCGGGCGGGTAGGTGGAAGCAATATATCCTTCCCCTGGTTCTAATAAAAGCCTCCGGTCGTGACGCGCACCAGGTCGAGAGACAGAGAGGGAGACAGAGAGAGGGAGAGAGACGACGACGGAATCGACATTAGTCGTTAATGAGAGAACGGTGGTTACTGGTCACACCATCGCGTCACGCCATCGGGGCAGTCGGCGGACCCCATCGTGAGAGCATCTCTGTTCCGAAACACCGTAGACTATTCAGGCTGGTGGAAAGGGGGGACCCCCATATTCGCGGGGGGAGGACACGTGACTGCTTTATAGCGAAGCGTCGAGGGGGCGCCGAGCGTACGAGGGACGCTCATCTTTTGACCGCGCGTTCCTCGACCGACCAAAGTTACCCGGCCGGCGTCGCGACGGTTATAGCGATGCGTGCAACATATTTATGCCGAAAGCGCGTATTGTTTTACGGACTGCGACAGTGCGCACAAAGGCGACCGGTGCTCTTTATACCCCTGTGTCTTTTCTTTCTTTCCCTCCGCGTCCCTCTCTCGCTCGGTCAGCGAGACAGGAGGGTTAACGCGGTCAGAAGCATTACAAAACGCAATTTCCGGACGCGGCGCTGGGACGATTCCTCGTGCGAGCCGGCATCGGGGCGGGAACCGAGGGTGGACCGGAGAAACGCGTCGGTCAACGCGCGTTTTCGGGCTGGCCGTCAATCGAGAGAGGGTGCGAGAGGGAAGAACCTTTGGTGTCGCGCGGACGGAAGCCCGTGCAATTAATATTCGCCGATGCCGCGGGCCACCCTTCCGCTCGAAATCGATACGCTCGTAGACGAGCGCGTCGCGAGCGATTTTTCCTCTCCGCGAGAGAACGGGGTAACTGGAAAATCCGGAATCGAGATCCTCGAGAATTTGATCGCGGTTAGAGAGGTGGCACGTATCAGCGAAGGCCACGGGGAAACGTTTAGCAGGCCACGGTGCACCGTGACTGCCGGCGTGGCTGAGGTAACCGATGAGAAACGTGACGGGCCCCGCGTGGACCGACGGGGACCAGCGGGATCTCCGGTAGAATCGCCGGACGGTAGAATTATATCGCGCAGAGTCGGACAACGGGAACGCGATAAGTACACGGTAGCGAGAGAGGAGAGACAAGGGGTCGGGGCGTTGCGAAACCGCGTTGTCCGTCGCGGCGCGGCCGGGGGAACGAACGGGTTGCATGGGTTTTCGCAGTGAATTATGGCCGTCGTGGGTGTGCCCCGCCGCGATACGCCGGGACAACGGGACAAGAATAATAAAGTAAAACGGAAGGGAAGTCGGGACAGAGAAGGTCGCGTCGGTTGTTTCCTAGACGCGATATAATGACCGGTCGCGATTGCATCGATCCTCCGCCGTTCCTAATCGTCCGATTGCACCCGCAATTCACCGATTGGCCGTAAATCTCGAGCCCGGTGTCATTAGGCGCGCCATTAAAATTACTATTCTTTCGCACGAGATTCGCGAGCTACCCGCCGGGGTTAAATCCGGCGTCGTAAAGATTACGGGGATTAAATTGGATTTTTATCTCTCCGTATCGCACCCGCTCTACCCGCGGATCCCGTCTGGCGTCGCGTTCCGAGACGAACTCGTAACCGCGCCGAACAGCGCGAGATAAAATTAACCGCGAAGCGGATTCGAATCTGGATAACGCTGAAGAGAGAGAGAGGAGCAGGTTCTCACGCCGGTCGGTCGCTCGGTCGGGGGCGAGAGACCCTCGCGTGGAAACACCGACGAGGAAGTATTTATTAGATCGGAATCTAAACACCCCCGAAGATCTAAAAGCGTATTTCCTTCGCCGTAGGTGGTTTCGCTCGACCCCTTCGATCGATCGACCTACAAACCACGCACCGGTTCCCTTTCCCGCTTTTTCGAGGGTCCCAGAAATTAGCGGCCGCTGCTTTATTGGCACGTATCACGAGATCCACCGTGTTTTTTTTACACCGCCGAGGATTCGTGACCGATTCCCAGCTCGTAACGCGTCTCGTCCGGTTCCTCTCTCCTCGAGCACGATAATTGGCCCCTAATCACCCGGCGAAATCGGATTTATCGCGAGCAACGGCTAAGGCGGCCATTCTTCCGACCGCGATGATTCGCGGGTAACGCCGCGCCGCGACCGGGATATAAATATGCCGAGCGTATATTTCACCGCGGAATTGCTCGCAGATGTTGTCCGGATATTAGACCCGGCCGGACGAGCGTTTAATTCGATACGAGACACGAAATCGCGCGTAAAATTCCTCCCGAGAAAGGAAAGAAACCTCGGGAAAATTAACGTTTCGTCTACGAAACGAACGACGAACGTCACTCGGAGAGTTTTCGAGCTCAGGTCTAGGAGAGGATGATCTCTCGTACGCTTGGAATAAATCAAACTCGTCGTCGGGCTCGTAAACCGTCATTTCCCATGATTAAAGTCGGGAGTGGAGCGAGCGTGGCCAGCCGAGCGGAAACTGCCGTTTCAAAGGCCCACGGCGAAACATCCGTTCTGCTCAATTTCACCGATTTTCCGTCGCCTTTGTATCGGTTTATCTATTATCGTCCCCGTAGCGCGGATCATTAGTATCAGTGTCAAACAGCGGGGCATTGTCGAGCGTATTTACGAGGGCTTTACCTGAAGGCCCCGTAGCTGCATCAAACCCTCTCCGTCTTGCTCTATCCTGCACGGGCCGCTGTTCCACGAAACGTTGGCTCGGGGAACGGGCAAACCGATGACCGGGCCCCGAGACCCGTGAACCAGAACACGGTCCTCCGCGTTATTATTTATCGCGTATGCCCGCCGCTCTATACGGAAATAAGAGAGTGCTAACGGTACCCCCGAGTTTACGATCGCTCGAGCTAGCGCGATGGAATCTATCGGCTCTGCTCGGTTTCTCGACAAATCACCCGCGTCGTCGCTGTCCGCGACGTCGGGCAATCCGCTTGGAAAACGCGCGAGCGCGTCTATCTTCGAGGAATTTGTTTCGCGCGTTACGAGACAGCGGATACCTGCCGCTTCCGTTTCACGACCGACGCGGATTACGAACGCGCGACATAATACGCGCGCTGGTCCGGTATTGTCCTCGTTTCACGGAAAGCAGAGGAGTGGAGAGGAAAGGAGAGAAGGCGTCGCGTCTTTCAGGTGAAGCCACCTGGTTGGTCGAGTGCCGTGTGAACCTGTCCGAGATAGAGCGTCGCTCGAAAAGACACCCGAAGGGTAACTGTTTGTACAAGCACCCCGGTATTTTTATCCGAATGACGGTGACTCATAAAGATCAGAGCTCTCGCGTGTCCCCTCGTCGTCGTTCCCTCCTCTCACGCGCGCGCACACACACCCCCGTAAACTCTTTCTCTTCCTCCTCTTCCGCCCTTTCAGCCTATCTCTCTCGGTATCTGCTTCTCCGGGGCACCCACACCGCATCGCAGCGAGCGACGATGAAACACGCGCGGAGGGAACGCGCTTGAATGTGTACTTAGCGGCAAAGAACACACTCGCTTCGCATGTTAGGATAGAGATTATGTCGTCCAAGGAGTCTATAGTTAGTTAAGGCTACCATTCTTCGGCCGGTGGGCCCTTTGAGCCGCCGAAAACGCGTCTCGCCGTACCTGCGAACAATTAGACATTAATTCTATTCGATCCTCTCGCCTAGACGGAGCAGCAGGTACGCTCCTTTTAAACGCGCGGATTAACCTTTTCTCCGCGGCGGAATCCGATATTCCGTCGGCGCGTGGTCGCGCTGTGGAACGGGACGGAAAGATGAATTTGTCCCCGAAGCGTTCCCGAAGCGTTCACGAGGCGAGCGTCGGCGGGAGCGCGGACCAGCGAGAGCACGTTTTATATTTAAAAGGTGGCACGCGTAACGGGAAAGCCCTGTGATCGCGAGGTACGCGATCGATACTAAATATAAGAAGCGGAGATCGGGCAAAGGGGAAGCCGCGGGATCGACTCGCGTACGGAATTCGAGACTCTTATTGGTCGGAACGGACGCGATAAACGTCGAACCGCGCGGGAATGCCCGAGAAGGGAAAAGCTGGATGCGGCCGTTAGCGTTTGGAAAAACACTCGGAGCGCGAGGGTGGCGCCACTCGACGCGGCCGCGTTTTATTCCGACGAAATTGCAGCGACGCGTTAACGACGACGTTTTTCATCGCGTATGGCGCGTCGAGGATGTCGCGGTGGTCTGGTTAGCATCGACGCGTCTGCTAAAAATCCTCGATTACATCCCTTATACGACCGCGTTAGCCCTTCGGACGGGAAACACCCCGCGCGTGCACGGGGCGGGTGAATCATTGGCCGCGCGGAAACGCCGCGTTGCTATCTCGAGACCTCGCCGATCGAAACGAGCGAAACCGGCGCGCGGAGAGCAATTTTTTATTCTATTTGCCGTCATGAAGATGAACGAGGATCGAATGGCGGCGCGATGGGAAAGGGTGGCCCTGCTCGCGGTGGCTTCATGGGCGCAATTTTTCCGAAAAACCGCGCCGGACACATGGCCAGGCTATGAAAGGGCGAGCGCGTTGGCCACGAAAATGTTACGTTTTATGGTTTTATAATGCGAATGGTTGACCAGGGGACGCGTGGGATGAGACGTAACACATGGCTGCTTCTGTCCGCCGGTTTCCAGGTCGCAGACACTCATGTATATGTATAGATATCCCGGTTGTAAATACGTACGAGAGCGTAAGAGCAATGGGGTGGCCACTGTTCGACTGTCCACCGCGAAACCGGGTAATGAGCCGTCACGTAGGCCGGCTTTACTCCCCAATAAAATCTATATCAGAACCAAGGGGACCGTTTTTTTAGCCGACCAACGCGATACATCATCTCTCTCGGCCATCGTCGACGGAGCAGTTCCACTCGCTCGCTTATTCCTTCCCGTCACGGATTCACGGCCGTTCCGGCCAGCCGGCCAGTTTGATTTATAGCGTATCCTCGCTATCTTCTCGTACTAGTCTCTCCCTCTCTCTCTCTCTTTGCGCTCGCGACCGAGCGCGATCTCCGCGAGTATCAGGCGAGCTTTAAAGCGTTTGCCAATCATCGATCGTCCGACTCTGCCACCTTTCGACCTCCACTGACCGCGATCGTTCCCCGGTGCTCCATCGTAAATGGACTCCGGCGTTTCAGGTAGTAAGACCGCGCGCATACGGCAAAGAAACGCGGGGAATAATATCCACCTAGCCGCGGGAACCGCGGTGGTAGAGGCGCTATATTTACGCGGTGGTTTCCACTTTTTCCACGGTGGCCGCGGTATAGCATCTTCGTTATATTTAGAGGCGGCCGCGGCCGTGGCAGCACCACCTTGTGACGTGTCAGATGCGACCACTCGTGCTTGCCTTTTTATCGAAAGGGGTTGAGACCCTTCGTAAACCGAACTATTTCGGCTCGCATGGGAACGTCGCTTAGCAGGTGCCTCCTGGCTGATTATAAATAATCAGAGTTTCGCCTCTCGTGCCGCTCCAACGCGCGATACAGCGTCGCGTTCGCGTCGAGGGCCTCTGGCATGGGAGAGAGCGTAACGCGAGCATGCGACGATGGATGAGAGATATCGGTTCGTTCGGATCGTGTCACGGAGCAGTCGAGACGATAGCGAAGAAGAAGAAGAATATTTCAATCGGAAGGTCTGGGTTGCGTGAACGAGCGATCGAGACGCTGCCGGTCGATCCGGAGCAACCGATGAATCGGCTTCCAAGTGAGCGAATGGACTCTGAAAGCCCACGGGTTTCAACAGGTGCTTTCGCGGACCTGAAGTATGCAGGTATGCAGAAGTAAGCACTCGTCTCTTAAAAACCTCTTATACGTGCACACTCCACTTGTACACAAAGCGGGCCCGTATATTTCTCCTTTCCGCCTGGAGGGCTCGCAGAGACTCTCTCGAAAAGTGTGCGACGTGTACCCCTTTCCTTTTCTCTCGCTTTTCGCCTCTCTCCTTCTGGCCGCATGCATCTGCGGCACGCGCATTGTCATATTCCCTGTCGTAAGGGAATTTGAAAAGGACCATCGCGAGGAAACGTTTTGCGGTTAATAAGCTGTTGGTAAAACATGGTGGCCATTAAACGCGGGTTTTTATTGCGTAACGGGGACAGCTCGCGAGTTCTCAGGGGGTCGTGCGTGCTTCGAGTGTTAAGTTTGCGGTTGTAATAGATTTCGCCTACCCCTGGCGCGCGTTAAGTGTCGCGAAACACCATTCACGGCCAACGATTCGGATGCCGTCGCGACGCTCGAGGTTCAGTGGCGCGTAACGCGCCAGCTACCAGCCACGAGTATTCGTCTTTTCTAAGCGTACCTACGCTCTCGCCGTTCCGCCTTGTCGCCGGAAGAGCGACAAGAATGCCAAAGGGCGGTTTCGTTCAAACGCGCCCTTATTCCTGGGAATAAACGTAAACCAAAGGTACAAGGGAGCGTATCAAAGTTACGCGAACGAATGAAAAGGCGGTGATACGCGATGGTTTAGTTGTAGCAGCTACTACGACCACGAGGACGAGGACGATGACGAGGACGACGGCGAGACGAGTTCAAAGGAGCAGAGTCTTGGAAGAAACGCGAAATATGGAATTCCGGTTGAAAGGGCGGGGCATGGTCCGGGTCAATTCCTTTGGAGATCACTCGAGAATCAGTCTCTATTCTCCGGAATACTCGAGAAGATTAGACTGTCACAAGCTTTTCCGCGTTTCCACGTTTCACAATAAGCCGCCGCGTAGCCCCCGAAGAGGGCAACCCCGAGGGTAGTTGCATCGAGTGACCGTATCCACTCGAAACAAAAATAATTCTGTCTCGGGGCGGAGATAGAGAACGCGAGAGGAAGGAGGAGGAGGAGAAGGAGGATGAGAATGGGACGAGAAAGGGAAAAAAAGGAAAGGAACGTTGCACGGGTGAAAGAAAAGAGAGACAGAGAGAAAGAGAGAGAGAGAAAGAGAAAGAAAGAGAAAGCCAAAGCTACGTAAGCCCCTCGACAATGGGGAAGATATTTTCTCTAATGAACCAAGACGAGTGCACTCCAGTGCCAATTACACTTCAACCGCGTTCTCCGTATTTCGCTCTACTTGACTTCTGTCATTTCAAAGCCAACGTTCCGTTGGAGAGACAAGGGTGGCTGACAGGGTGGCGAATAGGGAGCGAGGAAGAGGGAAGAAGATAGCCTGCCGTTCCGCGGCACAACTCCGCTACGGATCTGCCAGCGATCGATGCTAAGCCTCGTACCTCCTCGTCTCGTTCCCTGAGCAATAAAGCGTGAGACGAGGAACCCAGGCGGAGAGATAAGCCAGACAATTAATTCTAAGACGAATCTAAAGACGAAGAAACTTGGGTGATCCGCTTCTGCCGCGGAGAGATCGCTTTTTATCTCGATGAATGCCCACCTCGTTGCACCGACCACCCCGCGCCCTCTCTGCCGGGGGTGGCGGTGGCTTTCGACGATCGAAAAGGAGATCAATGGATTACTCCCTTTGCGACCATCGCCAGACGCTTTTCACCCGCCGACGCTAAGCGGAATAGACGCTTCGCGAGCCTCCGCGCCGATACCTGTGCTCGCTTTATCGTCCTTACTCTTCCCACGTGTTTCTCCCGGGTTTTTACCCTATCCTCAACGTGACAACAGGCGACCAGGAGACACGCGACGAGAAGAAGATGGCAGATCGGTGGCGAAAGCGCGCGTTCCATCAGCGTACGGTGGTTATAATCAAAACTAAGTACTCCTTCTAATTAATGCAGAACGCATAGCACGAGTTACGCAAACTAGACCTGCGATTCCGCGACGACGGTCCGTCTTAATTTAGCATAGATTACGCAGATCACAATAAACCAAGTTGATAGGGTCAGTCCGAGCAGTAAGCCTTGATTAACGGATTTAATTATGGGATTGTGTGTGAGGGCAGGATTGCAGTGGTCATTATGGAGGCCTTAGTAACCCGTATCCCGTACACCCTGCGCGTACTCCTATACACCGCTCTCATACACGGTGTTCGCGCAGGAATCGAAGCGTCGCTCGACTCTCGAACCTCGATCTCCGAGCGTCGCGCGATCCACGATCGAACGGAGACGCGACGAACCGTGCAAACGGGTTACGCGTGTGCTGTTTCGCGACTGCTTCGATTTTCCTCTCCACTGCGGAACACCGTCGCTTTCCTCGCTGCGAAATCGAAACGATCGGCGAGACGAGGATCAGAGTCGGGATATTTCCAGCCACCCCGTATGCGCGGGTTCATCGACGCGTATTACGCGGCGCGTAGACTCCCCGCGCGGTCCACGGGGAATAAGGTTTTAAAGTTCGCGGAGCTCGCGCACGAAGGGGCGAGCTCCGCCGACGCCGACGCCGCGGGAACGCGAAGAGAGGAAAACGGGCGTACGCGAAAGATAATTAAGTCCTTAATTAAAAGGCACAATCGCGGCAAAGCCTTTCACGGTAGCTAAGTGACAAAAGCGATCGATCAAAGGGACAACCGCGTGCAGCCGATTCACCAGCAGACGCTCCGTGTGTACGAGCGTCTACACCCCGGCCTGCCGTGCCTCCACCATTAAGGCTCCTATCATTTGTTACCATCAGGGATCGGTGTATCCCTTAATACCATGTTTCACGGGTCCGCGACTCTGCTAGCAGAACGTAAGCGTATTAACCGAAAGTATTCGTGACGCGGGCCTCCTATCGATTCCGAACGACGTCGGGAACCGACGCGTCGAAATCAATCGCGAGGGAATATGCTAGCAGTAACTCGGTCTCCGGATCACGAACCTCTTCGAGACGACACTTTGCATGAATTTACGCCGATGTGGCTGCTGCTTCCGACCAGTCCCTCTCTCGGTAAATGAAATCACGGTCAATCTAACGTTATGTAAATCGACGGTCACTATCTGGTCAGTTTTGCATATGAATACCAAAGGGACGGAATACTTAGGACGCTGTGTACGACCTTAAGATGATGCTAATCAGCGCGCTCCTCGGAGAACGCGGTCCTATCCACGGTTCGTTTGGTTTAGTGGTTTCTCGAGGGGTCGGTCTCTGTTCTAGCCAACGACGCCGTTCCGGGACACGGCCGAATGTCCGTCGAATAGACGGCCGGCAGGGAAAATGGAACCGGGGGGCAGCAACGAATCGCTCCGCGAGTATTCCAATTTTCTCGATAATTTTCGAATAAAATTTCGAACTCGGAGGAAAATTCGCCGGGCGAAACGACGTCGGGGGTGGATAAAGAGCGAGAGGAAGAGCGCGTAACGACGCGACCCGGCTCGATCCGGGTATTTTTATCGTGGGCATTTGCGTCGTCGAAGGAATCTAATACAAAGTGGTAACTCGCGCACCGACCGCTTCTAATGTCACCGCGTGGTTTCGATGACTAGCCTGAACCGAGTAATCCTACGGGGTAGCACCTACTCGAAAACCCAACGCCGCTTAAGTATTGTCCGCGCGGGGGTCGCGGCGATTTCCTAAATTAAATACAGCCGGCCGACAATTGTTGTCCGTTTATCGGCAGCAACGGTATTACCCCAAGGGGTACGCACCCTCTGATTAAAAATTCTCGCGTGGTTAAGCCTCTGATAATGATCTTCCCTAACCCCTTTCTGCCCGTGGGGTTTATACAGTATGGTCTAAAAACGATTGTACTTACTCAGTCAGCGTGCACGGGCGACGGGTAAAGCGCAAATGGCTCGAGGTCATCGCGAACAAGAGTTAACGATCGTTTTCAAACGGCGTGCCGCTTTTTTACCCCCGTATCCTCCTTTTTATCCTTCGGCTCGACGACCGGCGTTCTCGTTTCCGTGAGTTCGGCAAGGTTCTTGGAAGGTAAAGATCGACGGAACGAAGGTCGGGAAAATTCTCGCAAACGGGTTAGGAAAAGGTGGTTGGACGAAATTGAAGCGGCGCGTGAAATCGAGGAGCAGGCCGATCGTTCACGGTGCGTTGGTTGGATTCAAAGCGCGATTAATCGATACGTCAGAAACACCGATACCGGCGCAACCCTCTGAAACGCGAAGAGATATCGCCTTCCACCGGCAGTGGTTATTAATTAATACCGTAGGAAAGATTAAATGAATTCCTATTGAGGACGGCCGTGTGACGGGAGGCGAAGCGTGAAGTAGGCGGATGCCGCGAAATTTGTCAGAAGGCTAACGACCCTCGTTATTAAAAGTAACGTTCCAGTGACCTCGCGTGATAATCCATTCGCTCGACGGGTCGAGATAATTGCCAGCGACGCCCTTAATCGCGGGCCTCGCGAGCCACTCGCGTCGCCGAAATTAAACCCCGGCGATTAACGAAACAACCCAAAGCGGTCGCGTCGCGGCCGATCCAAGATTTCCCGGCAAACGCGGTTGCGAGAGGAAGCAGTTCGCGAAACGGAGAGGGTGCGAGCGAAAAAAAGGCGGGGAGAAAAACGCGGGCAAACACGAGGGGGCAGGGAAACGAGTTGGAAAGCGGGCTCGGCCGACGAAACTTTCATTAATTAAATATTCAAAATCGCCATTAATCCCGGCGTGCCAGCCGGTTGCGCCCCGGCCCGCAGCGCGGTGGTTGAAATCGGCCTCAACGAATCCCAAACCGTTCCGGATCTCCGCGGCTTAGGCAAATGAAAGCCGTGGCGCTCGCATGCAAATACACACTTTTATGCGTGAAACCCGCGCTCTACAGCGCTAATAAATTTTTCCACGGACGCGGCCGGGGTTCGCTCGACGTGTGACTAATGACGGAGAATTAACCTGAGAGCGTCACCGATATCCCCGGCCGTACCTGGGAACGCTCAGGTGTTGCGGCGAGTGAAAAAGGGTTGGGCTTTTCGAGAGGGTGCGCGAAAAAAAAGAAAGTAGAGGGAGAAATAAAAAGTCGAAAATACGCGAGGAAGGGGAGAAAAAAATATGGGAAAAAGTTGCGACGTCATCGCAGAGATGTTTGCTCGAGGTATGACAAATTCCGAGAGATCGATTAACGCGATGCTGCCACCTTGTGCTCCTACCTGTCGTTTCTCTTCCCTGCAACCCCCTGTTACTCTCCTCTCTCTCTCTCTCCCGAGCACCCCTATTCGCATTCAAATACGAAGTTAACGAACAAGGTGATTTCGTAATAAATGACACAGGCAAAAAGTCGTGCGCGCATTCTCCTCTCCCCGGGTTAATTATTCAGACTAAGGGGGTTGTAAGCAGATTGGTCTCACCCCTAAGCCCCTATCTCGGTACAACGAGGGTGGCGCGCAGGGAGACCGGGAGATTGCCGGGAGAGACTTTAAACCGCCCTTACTTACTGACTGGTGTCTGTGATTAGAACCAGAAATATGCTAAGCGGGCTTCCAATTATCGAAGATTCCTAGCCCGCTGGATTTACGGCCGCTGCCAAACTCGCGTCTTCCGACCGCGTCGTCCTCGCGATTATCTCGAGTAATTATAAACGGCTTCGCCTGCTGCGAGCTGTCAGCCATAGTCGGAGTACCAATAATTGCCAAAAACCAAGACCGCCTCTCGCTAATCCGAATCTAACCCTTGCGAAGTCTCGCAACTTTCCTCGATACGTTCGTATCGCGAAATCTGATAAGCCGAGAGACTCGGAGCAGGTATTAGTTCGGAAAGTAAAAAAAAAATTCCGCTCGGAGGAAGAGACGAGGGGATGAGAGTCGCGACGTTTCCGCGAGGGGCGGAAGTTGCCGGGCATTCGATTAAAAGTTGCCAAGCCACTGAGGTCGTAAAATCAGGTCCGAGGGAAACTTGGGAATCGCGGCCAATGAGTCCCTCTAATCCGGACGTACGGCTACTCGCGAGAGTCCGGCGCACGGAAAACGGCGCGGAAATTCAATTGGCCAGTCGGTGGACGGCGCGGCGGGCGGAAATTAATTCCGCGTCGGCGACAATAATTTCGGACGCGACCGGTTCCGAACGGACACGGGTTTATCCGTGGCTCCGAAGAAGAAAGTACGGCGGAAAATCGTAAGAGAACATTGTCGTTAACTTTTACGAGGCCATTAACGGTGGCCATGTCTTCCGCCATGATTCCCGAACCTGGACTGGACGCCGTGACGTCATCGCGGAGGCAGAAAGGAAAGTTCGGGAGAAGAATTAGCGACGAGGAGGAGACCGCGGGTCCATGTCGAGCTCTTTGTTCGACGCCGATTCCGGCCATCCTCCTTTCACCGACCGGTCCATAAAATCCGCGCACGCGAGTCGCCATAATGGACGCCGTTTCTCTCGATTTCCATGCGAAAAGAAATCCCCGCGAGATCTCGAGGAACGCCGGGATAACGCTCGAAAATTATTCCACGACCGGGTTAATTAAACGACCGGTGGGGTCAGGGGGGCTTAATTAAACGTTTAATTAAACGCTTCAGCCTGCCGGAACGTATCGAAAGAACTTTTCGAGCGTGCACGGTGACGTTTTCACCTGCAGACGGCGGTAGGTGGCTGGTTACGCGCGGGAAAATATCGCGCGAGTGGAAGCGGCGGGAAATAACGGCGGAAAGACGAGAACGGAGGAGGAGAGAGGAGAGGCGGAGGGTGAGCGAAGGTCTTCGTTTTGGGATTTGACACGCGTATCTGAGAGACGGGGAACGGGGCAGAGGGGGTCACGTGTCGGTCGGCCATGTCGCCCTTGCTGTCAGGTCACGTGACCGTGCGTAAAAGGGTTGAGATTTTCCAGACCGGATTTTTCGTGGAGCGACTTGACAGATCGCCGCGCTAAGTCTGACTGATACTCGTCCGCCACGGGCTTCGGTTTAATTACGAGATATTATTCTGAGATCGCGCCCCAAGCGCGATGGGGTTTAATGCCTTTTTAAAAGGAGATCAACTTCTCCGTTACCCCGGGGCCACGTGATCGCGCCGATACATCGGCGATCGTTCGACACGCAGGGGTGACAATGGTGTCGCGGGTTCAGAACGAAACAATTAGCCGAGCACCGGCGACCGTTTTCGACGCCAACGTACACAAAGGACTTTTGCATCCTCTGCGTTTCGTTCTTTCGATTAACCCCCCTTCGAGAACGCGATCGGCTGCCGACAGGGGCGGGGAGACGATTTTATTCGACGAAAGGAAAGAGGTCGTTGCTCTACGGCGACGACAACGACCACGAGGATGACAACGACGACGAGGACGACGCAACTTGGTGGAAATTCGAAAATTTCCAACTACCCCGGGAGCAGTCTAGCGTGAAAAGTTCCGACGGTGTCTTAAACTTGGGAGAAACGTTGGAACGGTAATGCCCGCTTTACCGTCACCTATCGAGCGAAATTTGAAATTCATAATCCTCCGGGTCTTTGGAGGGAATTCCGGTAAAAGCGTCGGTTATCAATTTATCGGGTATCCGTGTGTTTCTGGTGCATGCGCAACGGACGAGTTCGAGGCTAGGAGGGTAGTAAATGGAGACGCGCGGCGTGACAATACTATTCCTGGCCCTCGGAGGCGCCACGACACGAAAGAAACGGGTGATGGATGCTTCCCGTAATCCGCGCTAACTTCCTACGGGATTTGCCGGTGGATGCCTTTGGGCGCCGCTACAGGAAGCCACCCCTAATTCAAATTTGGCCTAAAACCTCGAAATCGAGTCGAGTCGTCGAGTCGCTTTCTCTCTGTTAGGGGCTGCGGTACGCTCCCTGACGCCGTTCTAATTAACATCGCGTCGCTCTCGCGGCCTCGAACTCGTCCGACCCGAGTGTCTTCCGAAAATCATTAGTAAACCGTGGAGCAGAACGAGTCTCGGAGATCGATAGAGATAGGGAAAGAGAGAGAGTGGCCGCGTTCGGTTGTCACGTCGAACAGATAGGGTGGAGAGACAAAAAGAAAAAGGGAGAATGGAGCGGAATGGATAATATCCAGGTTACGGGGAGCGAAGAGAAAGCGAGTGTGGAGAAGCGGGATTCAAATTTCCGCAAATCATTGGACAAGGGTTCGGTAACCCCTTCTGGGATTATCGGGACCCATGTGGCCCTGGTTCGCTGATGGCTCGTTACCAAACCGAGCTTCTCTTCGATAACCGACAGATATTACTATTTATGAACGGTCCTGAGCCCCCGTCACGACTCCACCGACGCCTCTTCGCCTTTTCTCTATGCACGCCTCTCCGAGTGCCGATTACCGGCTCCAGTCACGTCCGCGACACGTGTCAAACACGTCGTCCTCCGCGGAGATTTATCTACCTACGAGATCGGCGCCGTCGATCGTGGTAGCCGCGTCTTCCTTCCAACAACTCTGGCTATTGTTTCCCCGAGACGCGGACCATTTTCTTGCCAAATGGCAACGTCCTCTTCGGCTGCGACCCCTGATCCCTCCGCTAGACCCCGACTGCGACCCCTCCTACCCTGGCCCTAATGTTCAACCTTACCGATGTCCGGCTTAAGTCGACGAAATAGACGCCGTGGGGCGCCGTCGCTATGGAGCACGGCATTCGTCACCTCATTGTTCCTCGAGCAACCGCGCCTCCAACCAGACCACACGCTCCGAAACTGCCCGCAGCAAGAGGAGCGAAGCGGAAGGAGCGTCTTCGCGATTTAAACGGCCAAAGCAGAATTACCGGATCACCGATTCTAATTCCCGACTCGACGTCGTATCGAAGAATATTGCCCTAATCGGATTATTAATTCCGAGGGGCCGATCTCGGCGTCTAACCACCCCGAACGCTACCGATGTCCGGCTTAAATCTGCAAAGCGCTCGCCGCGGGGGAGCCAGGCGATGGACCAAGATATTTGTCACCTCATTGTTCGTCTACGAAAGCCAGAGCCAAGTTCGCGGCCCGGGTTTAATGTCACGCAATTCCTGCGGGTCCAGAGAACCGCCGCGAGGATTATTCCTGCGGGCAGGATGTCGCGGCGTATATATCTCGCGCAGTTGGCCGACGAAACGAGCCCCATCGTCTAAAACGCAGCGACGTTCCACGTTTCGCCACCCCCGACGTTCACGCGGCATCTCCTCCGTAGAGCAGAGAGATATTACGTATACGACGACGTAAGTCTTAATTAGCGCGGCTTCGAAACGATGACCGTAGCAGAATAGTTGGACGCTCGTCGATGACGACGCAGCAGCGACGCCGTTAATTAGTCCGCGCGATGCGCAGAACGAGAGACGTTACCGTGTTTATCGCCGTTCTGTCTGCTACCTGTCGCGGAAATATTACTTGACCCCGTTTTATCACTGCTGCGCTCTAATGGCTCGCCTCGCCGTGAGAAGTTCCTTAATTATCCTCGAGGAAAGGCGACGGTAATAACGGTTCCAGAGATGCAACGGCGACGGGGAAAACGCGCGAGTCCCGGAGGAAAGGTACACGCGCGGAATAACTCGCGACTATCGCGAAAACGGGTCGACGATACGATTCTCTGACCTTAGCGAAAAGGCAACCAGAGGTTACGGGCTAGTTTTCATCCTGACTTCTCTCATCGGCTCCGGTAATGATCGCGCGTTGCAACGACGCGTTAGCGCGAGGCTAAAGCCCCGCGGAGAGTAGTAGACTGCTACTCTCTCGTGACCGATGATCGAGCACGCTTGCCTGAAATATGTAGCACCGGCCTTATTACGCCGCTACCGTGTTGCGGAATATTAAGCATCGAAAACGGCGCATTTGTCAATTGAAATGAACCAGAACATGAGAAATGCGACACGCCGGGCATTACGAGATGGGATTACGAAAGCTCGTACCTGGCCTCTGCTCGCGTTGCTCGATGCCGGACAGACGCACGCGGAACACGTTCACCTCTACGCGGTGCTTTCTTCCGACGACGGAATCGTTAATTTCTCTTCCGGTCCGGTCGGATTTTTCCTCCGAGACGCGAGAGAGAAGCTGACTCTCATCGCTCACGAAAACGAATTATCCCTCTTACCCTATTTGTTTTTAGCCGTCGACAACGGAGGGAGCCGCGCGTACGCGGACGCGACGAAAACAGAGAGAGGAAGAGAGGGGCGGTCGGCCGGGGATATCCCCGGGGACCATCATCAGGGAAATTGGATTCGGCATTTTTCAAATCCCGCCCCCGAAAACACCGGTACGGAGCGTTCGTTCGGTTTGTCTCGCCGGAAACGTATTTTCATCCCTAAGAGGTTAGTGCTCTCCAATCAAATTAGACCGTTTTTGCCGCTCCGCGGCTCCGGGGAGTGGAGTCGAGCGACTGACACCTAAATCGCTGCCGATACATTCTCGGCGGATCGAACTCTCGGAGAGAGAAGCAGACTCTCGGCAACTGCCGGGGCCACGTTTCACGAATTTTCCAGATAAGAGAATCTCCGTGCGGGAGACAGGGAGATAAGGGAGCTGGAGAAGGATGATTTTCCAGCGAATTCGGCTTCGTCACCTCCGCGCGATTCCTCGTCCGTTGTTCCGCCTGGAGATTAACATCTACCCCTTAAAAGCAGCGTGGTCTCGCGCCCGTGGCCGAGTTCCTCCGCTCCGACTCCTCGCTGCCAGATAACGTCGCTCGATGTATTATTTATCCCCGCTGTCGTCGCAATTATTCATACCGCTATCGCGCGCCGCGTTTCCGCTGGGAATCGAAACGAATTCGTACTTATTATCGCGGTCAAAGGCGGAGACCGAAGCATCCATCGCTGCCATTTTTCTCGCTCCCCTAACGACGCGCACGATCTCACCGGCGCGGTCGTTACGGCTACGGCGTCCGCCGCGAATTCACCGAGGAATCGCGAAGAAAGCACCGCGAGGAGCGGAAGAGGAAGAAGAAGAAGAAGGAGGAAGAGGAAACGCAGCGAATCGAGTTACGATTTACGTGGAAACGATGGAGAAGCTCGATAACGCTGGCGCGGCGCGCGACTCGTTCGAACGTAGCGGAATATTTTTACGAGTAAAGTTACACGCGTAATTATGCGCGAGCGGTGGAAGCACGGCGCACTTTCGACGAATGGAAATGTAATTGCGAGCGAAGATTAGTCGAGCGCGGGAGCCACTTTGAAAGGCGGAATTCCATGAAACGAGAGCACATCTAGTTAGTACGTTTACGAGAGTTGGCGAGCAACGGGCAGGGGGCAGAGGGCGAGCAGCGTCATAAAACGTAAGCACGGCAGATATTTCCAAGTGTGAAATATTTCAGTCTAATCCAGCAATATCATAAAGAAACGGGGCCGGCGAGGCGGCCGCGCGACGAGCCAGCCGAGTCGTAACCAGGCATTAGGGCTGTTTGCGAAAGGCCCTTCGATACCGGGTCGCCCGGGACCCCGCGCCGCGGCTCTCTCTCTGCGAAACTCGCCACCTGGGTCCTCTCCCTTATTATCAACAATCGTAAAATGCTAAATTGAAAGTCCTCGAAGAATAAGAGGGGCGCGGAGGAATTTACCGGTAGGCAAATCGCACGACCGCGCTGAAAATGGAACGCGGTTGGTTACCGAGCCGCGAGGAAGCTGATTTACCGAGCCACTCTTTCCTTCGATACCAGTGATAAAGGTTTTTACGAGAAAACATAAAGGATTAGAGCGGTTACGAGGAGGTTCTGTCGCGGGATCGATATCGTCTGCCCCGGAATCGTTCTGCGAGGAAAAAGTTGCGAAAGAAAAGGACGGAGGGGTGAGCCGAGAGGTTAAGGGTCGGCCCTCCGAATTCAATCCGTCTAAAGTGACAAGACAAATGTCTCGGTGCACTTCTTCCCTGTCCCGGGGCCGAGCTCCGGCAGCGCTGGAAGCTGGTGGGTCAATTAGCCAAAAAATTGGGACGCCGCACGAGCGAATGGCTAGAAAAAGTAATTCGATTGAAAGGGAGCCAGCTATAGAGATAAGTGAGAGAAGATGCCAGTCATCCCCCGGTAATTAGTCAAGGGTCGCTCGAGTGCCGCTCGGAATTCCGAATCTGGTATCCTATCCCCGCGTCGTGTCGCGTCGGCCAAACTTGGGGTTGTTTCCTTCGGACCGAGGATAAGCCGGTAGATCCGATACGGTGGAAAAGTTTCGCGTCTCGCTCGGATTTGATCGATTAGCCGCGCGACCAACGGAGCCTCGCGATTGTCATCGAAACCCGAGCACCCCGACAGTCTTATTCGCCTCAACCATCGTTTTCTTCCTCTTCCTCTACCCTCCCTTCTTTCCGCTCCAGGAGTATCCGCTACGCCGCCGGTCGGCTCGTCTCGCCGCGAATATCACGAAGCGAAGGTGCATCACGAGCGAATATCACGAGCGAATATCCGGCAGCGCTGATGGAACGTGACTCCTGAACCGCGCTAGGCTAATCACGGTTTCTGCCGGGGCTACTACTACTCGGCGTTTCATAAAGAACGCTAACATTTCAAACCCCTGCGGAAAAGAGTGCCGAAATGTCAGCGGCGATGAATGGTGCGACCTATGACATCGGAAGATAGCTACGTGACATTTCGCGGCGTATCCGTGACCGGTGCAACCTCGAATTACTATCGTGTAGCACGCGCGTACGCGCACGCCGCGTGTATCGGGGGAATGTTACGTAGGTGCTTCCAGGACACTATGGACTGTCCGCCAGTCCAGTGGGTATACGTATTGGACTCTGGACAGCGGTCATCTGTCACTGTCAACCACCCCTTCCCACCACCTTCCCGCCTCGCTCCTCTTCCTCCTCCTCCTCCTCCTCCTCCTGCTCTTCCTCCTCCTCTGTACGGCCGGGTGGCGTCAGCGAGGAGGACGACCAAGGGAGGATCGAACCCGGACCCCCTGCACGCTGGTAGCACGTGTCGATGCCTATACGTCCTTACACGCGCGCGTGTGCGCCACATATGCGCGTGTCTACGCTTCTACCTATGTACGTATGACCGTGAACGCAACGCGCGAGGTACATAATATATAGCCAGTATAAATAAAGCGCCATACCGCGTTAATTACGATCGACCGTCTCGTCCGACGCGACGACGGTCGACTCGAAATGATCGAGGGGATCCGACCGGTAGCACTCGTAGAAACCGACGCACCGTTCCGTCGGTGCAACTCGAGGACGCGTAACGGACGAGAGGAAAGAGTGGACGGTAGCCCGGAACGGAATTAGTTAATCGTCGACATCACCGGATCGCAAGGCGTCCGATAATGGAACACGGGGTTGATGAATCGACGTCTCGGCGCAGCCGGTTTACACGCGCCGTACGAACGTCTAATATACGCGCGCAAACATCCACGCGGCGTATTGTGGCGTGCGTATGCCAACACGTCGAGCCTCCGGCCGCCTGATTATAATACGGAATAGACATCCGGCGTATACGCGACATTAGGAAATACGACTTAATCGGAGCAACACGCAGGCGCCCTAAGCCAGCCACAATATTTGCTCGCGTTAACGCTCGACTAACCGATTCCTGATTCCGGATTAACCTCTTCGGCTAACAGCATCGACTGTGACGGTCTATCCGGTTCGTAGAGTGCGTTGCGATCTATCGTCGATTATGGCACGCGTCGTCGGGATAAATCGCAAGGTAGAAGCTCGACGAAGCTAGAAGATCGAGGAAAGCCGTGTTTCCATCGATTCCTTCGCTTCTTCGACCCGTAATCGGCGTTTTATCGCGCGACGACGCGTTACGCAACGGAGAGACGCTACCGATGCCCGGCGCCCAACTCGAGCGCGAGACGCCGCGTCTACGAATCATCCATCGATTATTCCGACAGCATCCTATCGTCCCGCAGGCGAATCCGTTAGCTTCTCGCGCGGGCCTGCTTCGTCCGCGCTCGCCACGGTGATTAATAACCGCTCATTCGCGTGGCATTACTCATCGACGTAGCTCGCAGACTTCCGCCAGACGAGCGTTGCTTACCTGCGGTTTCAGAAGCGGAGGACGACGTCCGGACGCGTCTCGGCACCGCTCGTCGGAAGGAGTTCGAGTCCGGGCCACTCGCGACGGACGCGACGTTTCACTGGCTCGACACACGGTCGACTAAACGTGCTTTTCCTCGTCCCGCGTCGAGTTCGACCTTCCGCGGACTTTACGCCGAATATCGTGACCGTGGAGCAACGAGCAAGTAAATATTGCGGCATCGACGAGCGCCGGAACTGAGCGACGCTGGACCGAGCGACCGTCGTGGGAATGTTTACATCGGATATACGACGATGCGAGGTGAGTCTCGAAATTCCTTCTAGAACTTCCGGACGCTTGACCGTGTCTAGTACGGAATCCGAAAGTCAATACGTGTTCCGAGTTCGTGAGATAACATTCGGTGCGTCTTAAGGAACCAGTGCGAGTAAAAACGCGAGTTCAGAGTGCGTTACGGACTCTTGTTTGGAAGGGTCGATTTCAGGTGGCGTTTAACGCGTAACGAATATTACTATCGTTAAAGAGAGGAGAGCTCTATCTCGGCCAGAGCCATTCGCGCGATATTTACAGTCCCTGAGGATGGTGGCGTAAAAGCGGTTCACCGCAAAACGCGGATGCGCACGTGTACTTTACGAAGTATTTAATACGTCGCGCGACATGGCAGCTGTAAAAATTTCGTGTCAAAATGTCCTTTAAAGCGTACCATATATCTCCTCGTAATCGTTCCCGGTGCTGGTTATTAGTTTCGAGAAATGTCGTTGGAAGAAAGAGTCCTGGCCGCGCCGCGACGCCCCTGAATGTATACAGAGCCGATCTCTCCGCGTAACCTCCTCTCTACATCCGGCGGAAGATGGTCGGCCTTTCGGATCGTCGCAACAATATTTTACAATCTAACGGATTTTACGAGCAATTCCCAGCGGGCCCGCAGCTCTTCAATCTTCCTCAACGCGCCTATGAATATAAATACGAAGGCGGCAGTGATTTATGCCGACCAGCGAGAGAATGAGTCGAGAGGCGAGGAGGAGAAAAAAAAGAAGGAGAGGGCCGAAAAGGACGATTCAATACTTCCAGTCCCATTTTATGTCGCGGTCAGTGTTTATGCCCCAGATTTTAGCACCTACCCGAGGGCGTTTGAGGTTCCTCCCTGTTGAGAGCTCACCAATTTTTACGACTCTCCTTCTTCTTTCTCCTCCGCGACCCACTCGCACCGCCATCTCCTTTAGTCGCTGTCCACTCTTCTCCTCTCTCTCGCTCTCTTTCTCGAGGGACAAAGTCTTCTGTTAAATATCGAGATCGCGAGGGTCCGGGTCGCGAGGACGACGAGGGTGAAAAAAGAGCGCGAGCGGGAAGGAGTCGCGGTGCGAGAGAAAGAGTAAAAATAGACGGAAAATACGCGAAACGATTAAAGCGCAACAAAAGCGGCGGCGGGTGGGTATTGTAGCGGCGGAAACGCGGAAAAATCGAGCGGGACGGATCACGAAAACGCGATGCATTGTTTGGCCGGGGCACAAAGGGACCGATCGCGGTATTTCCAAATTTCGCTGCAGAGCCGAAATCCGGCGTCGAGTCGTTATTAAGTCTTGATCCGGCGCGTGTGTGCGCGCACGCGCCCCCGCGCCATTGTTCCTGACAAATCTGACGTACGAGTGCGATCATCGATCGGATCCCTTTCTTTGATCGACAGGTAATGACGGTTTAAATCGTTTCATCGGGGACGGGAGAGCCGATGTCGCGGGTCGTTTAGATTTTCCCCGCGCGGCCGCGTCAATAATTTCCCGGCCGGGGCGTAATCCTTTCCGCATGCAGCCTATAAGCTCCGTGTATGCCTGCGGTCTCCGTCCGCAATACGCGTAATGCATTTGATCCGCGCTAAAACGCATTCGGATGCATCGCTCCGTCGTTTCATGCGCTTACGGAACCGGCTGCCTCGAAAACTCCGCCGCGCGGAGTACCCCCGGCCGGAAGAATGGCCGATCAAGTGGCGCGCGTTTTGCCTCCGCCTCGCTTAACCGCCGTCGACTTTGTATAATGCGGCGCAAACGTATTTGCATTTGTACAAGAGTACCCCTGCGCCGTTATCGCGGCGAAGTGTCTCGTTCACCGAGCTGCCTGCAATTTATTCGCCGCGCCAGAGGGGGTTGACGCGCGCGGACCAAGAAGATCCGCTCGAGTGGCTCGTATCGCCGGGAATCACGTTATCGGCCCATTTTTCATTCGGGATACATCAAACGAAGAAATATATGCGGGCTCCTTAACGAGTAAATTACCGTTGTTATTAAGCGGCGTTCCATTAGAATAGAGGGTGTAGCCGCGACATGCCGTCCATTACGCGCTGGTTACGCGCTCGCGGAGATGTCCTCGGACTCTCGCGTGTACTTACAACGACGTTGGTAATTACGGTTTTCGCGGAAACGTTGCTTCCCCGAAGTCGCGTCGTTCTTTTTCCATCGGGAACGATGTCTCTGCGTATGATCGACGACGCTTATCCAGATACGCCGCGTAACGGCGTGTCCTGTGCGTCCCGTCGAGACGTTTCGGATGGCGAGAAGGAAACGTCGCGGCGGAGACGGAGGGAGATATTTCAGGTGATCGAACGGAGAGCGATGGAAGACGAGGGATGCGTGACGGAAGCGATTCATACGTCATCGTTGACGGATCGTTAGGCAGCGAGGGTACGGAGAGGGCCGAGAGGTCGGGCGCAAAGGAGGAAAGCCGAAGAAACAAATGTAACCACGCGCGTAATTTCCATTTTCTGCCCGCAGGGGCGGAGATCGATCGAAGCGGCAGCGAAGCTGAACTCGCGAGGAGATTCGCGGTTGTCGTCTGGCTGATCTCGCCGTTGGTTACGTCGGTCCGCGGGATCGATCCGCGGGGAGGAGCCGAGAGGAGCGGAAGAAACGGCGCGTAATACGAATCGAGGAGAGCGAAGGAGCGGGTGGCAGCGAGTTTGATAAATGACGCAAACTCCATTTCTGCCCCGGGGGTGTGAGTATGCCCGATGCGATCGACCGTTGTATTATATAACAGGGTGACTTTCCGGATTAAGAGGGTCGCCGGCTCGTCGGGCACCCGTCTCTCGTTTTTCCATCCTCCGCTGCCGAACGCGTCGGGTGTAATTAAACCGGAGTACGTGCGGCCTGCGAACGGGGAAAAAAGCGAGCAGCGAGGACGATCCGGGAGGAGAAATATCAGAGGAGAACATGCGGGTTCTCGAGGCGCACGCGAGCCATTTCCGTCCAGGCGGTGAAACGCTTCGGGAGCGTAACCGGCGCGATTAGCCCGAAGAAAGGCGATAACGCAACCGAGCCTGCGCATACGCTCGCCAATTACCGCGCGGCGAAAATTTCTCGAGGTTCCAGGAAAAAGCGCGGATCGCGCGTCGGTGTGCGAGCGTGCGCGCTTATTGAAAAGAGGACTAATAACGCCGGGACTTAATTGTTGCCTTCGGTCACGCCGGGTGTACGGTTACCTGCGCGCAATTTTCTTATTACCCGTTAATGACGCAAGAAGTTCCGACAACCGCCAAGCAAGTACGCGTAAAACTAGCTATTACAACGGACTGCCTTTACGCGGCTGCACGCCGGCCGCGCGTACCCGTTCGTTCGGCTCTCGAACAGAATCGTATCGCTTTTTGCCGCTGGTTCCGCGCCGCGTTCGATACCACCAGCTCGCTCGGTCGAAACGTTCTATCCCCGTTGTCAGCGAATAATTATCCCCGAGTAATAAGACGACGGCGCGATCGGTATCGGAGCGAAAGGACCCCGGGATCCAGGGCGATTTCCGCTCGCGCGGAAACCACGCGGGAAACAATGGTCGTGGCGCGGGCACCGAGATTACGCGCGAGAGAAAAGTTAATCTTAATAAACGAGGGCAATCAGGGAGGACCTCGGCGAGCGAAGGTAGCCGCCGCCGCAAATGCGCGGCCCATGCAAATTCGCCCTAAAGCCAGCTCCGTGTCCGCCGCGGGCTAACCCTAAGAATTTACATACCGCCGCTGGCCTCTCCGCTTCCTCTCCGCTTCCTCTCTCGACGCGCCTCCGCCTCCGCCGCGCTCAATCCAGAGCCTTTTGTCCGGCGCGGAATGTCCATCAACTTTTTGTCCGTCGAGCACGAGTAAATAGGAGAGTCAAATGACCAGGCGAGGGCTTTAAGGGCGGCGAAATGGGGCTACGGGCCCTTTTATTTGCTGATTCCGTGCGGATTGTTTCGTGATTTAGCATAAATGTTTGATTAGATTCTCGAGCGGATAGAGGCTTGGTTGGCTCGAGGGAAGGGAGGGTTGTTTGCACGAAGAATCGACAATGACCAACTCCAATCGAGTGCGCGTAATTATTTAACCGTCCGGCCAGGCTGCGCGTTATCCACTTTCCCGTGGATATCCCGCGGATAACCCGACGCGATCGAAGCGTTCATCTCGCTACGACGAGAGATCGTCCTCTCGAAGTCCTCGCGAGAATCGCGTGGAAACGGGAACTCGCGCGGAGTCGAGGCGCGAGGTGGAACGGTCTTTACGACCCATTAATAGGTCGAAACGCGTAAACAACGTAGTACAGGTGTCCCCGCGGCTATTTCCAGCACGGCTGCAACCTTCGATCGCCGGCCGCGTAATGAATTACGTTCATAATTTGCATCATCGCCGGCACGCTAATCCCCGATGGATTTATCGCCGGCCGCGTCTCGCGTCCGTTGCGTCACTGTTACGGCAGTTCCTACCGAGATTCTTAAAACGACGCGACGTCCCTGCAACTCCCGAGAGGTTTTACGCCGGTCGTTAACGGCGACGACAGCGTAATTATCGCACGCGATAAAACTCCAGTTAAATCCGAAACTATTCGCAAGACGCCATTAAGCTAGATTGCGAACAGCGTGTCCGCGTAGCGCTCTGTTGATACGGAGAAGAGGCTGAGATCTCGAGGAGAACCGTCTCGTCCGAGAGACACAGAGGAGAGCGCAGAGAGAGAGAGAGAGAGAGGGAGAGAGAGTGAGAGAGGGGAGAGACGAAGAGAGGCGTGGAGTATCCAATCGGTCAAGATAGGTCTTCCAGTCGACGAGGTGGCAGCGAATTCAGTTAGTGCTCCGCCAGTTGGATTGGACCATCAGTTTAGACAATGGGACCTGCTCGTGCGTTTAAGGTAATCCCCCGTGAATGGTGTCCCTCTGGTACTTAATACATTGTCCGCCCTGATGGCCGTCCTTTACAATCTCGTCGCAGGGCACACCCCGTACTCGTTCCAGCCTCGCCCCTGTCCAAGATGCCTCGCATTAACACCTATTTACCGTAACATTGCCAAACAACCCTCAGCCCTTTAGAACCGTTCTGTGCTTGCCGGCGACGCGAGCGGAAAAATATATTCCACGATCGAGTTTCGACCAACGGGAATCCCGGCTGAGAGAACCGACTTCCTCGTACGCGCTAATAGACTATAAAACGGCGCTGTATAAATCTCCAGGCGTTTTACGATTCGTCAAACGCGATAGATTTAAAGTCATAAACGCCACGGCGTATTCTCCCCTGTCTAGTTTTATTCTCCCCGAGGTGGACGGAAGGACAGCCACTTGGAAATGCATCTAACATCCAGTACAAGCCACGAACGGACGGGATATCCTTCGGCCGGTCCCCGGGGTGCGATAAGGTCCGGACAAATGACCGGTCAGTCAGGACGGAAAACTACTGGCGGGAAAATCAGCCCTCTAAGTAAATTCGTATCAACCCCCGGAGACGGAGGAGAAAAGAGACGAAGAAGGAGAAGGGTGGCGATCCGTCATACGAGATTACCGAAGTAAATAACGGGATCTCTGTCCCCGATGGACGGAAGAACAGCGCTCGGAACCAGAGAAAATCGTATTGCGCGTAACCAAATTTCGAAATAATCGCCGACACGTCCGTGGATCGTTCCCGGTCCTCGATCATTCACGCTTCCGCGAGCATTCGTCCATCGCCCGTGGTCCATCGCCCTTCTGCGCGCCGCTGCTTAACGTCCGTTGCATTTTTTACGCGATCGCGGGAAAAAGAGGGACGAAATAGGATTCTCCCCGACTTCCCGGCCGACCCAATTTCACGGGAAAACTTCGCGCCGTTTATGAAACAACCGGAACAAGCACGAGAGAGCCTTTTCTACTCGGGAAACCGCTCGAAGGATTAGATAGATTATCGTGGGGTCGGTCAGACGATAAGGTGAGCTCGCGAGAGAGAAAGAGAGAGTAAGGGAGAGGGAGCGAGTTTTTTCGTTTGGTCCAGGGGTTACTTTCGGGGTTGATTTATCCGACGACGGGATTAATCCGGCAGAAATTGCGAACGGCTCGTGACAAATCGGCACGAGGTATCAATCGAGCGAGGCAACGTCGGACGATCGGTATTCCGGACGGCAACGGAATAGATAATAGAGTCCTTGGTTGTCGGAGATGTCAGCGATACGGACGACGCGTGTTTCGCCGTTGTCCGAGAAGAATAATCGCCGGGCTGGATAAATGGCCGGGCTGGCCGCGCTAAAAGGGGCGGAAAAAAGGGGTGCGCGCGGACGAGAATGAGACTCTTCCATTTTCCGCTGATGGTCGGACCTGTTCGGCTGCAGGTAATAAGCGCTAATATGAAAAAATATTTCACGTCGATCCGTGGACACGGAATATTGATTCCCCTTCGTGAAAGCCGAAGACCCCCACTGTTTGCTGCAACCAATATGCATTCAAACCGAAATTCCATGCAGTCGAGCCGCGTTTCGCCCGGTCTCGTTTCTACTCCGTGAGATGGATTAATTAATCAAACCACCCACCGCCCAAACACGAGCGATCGCGCGAGCTCTTGCTCGTTCGATCGACCGTTCGAAAAACTATCCGCCGTCCATGATCGACACTGATGAACGATCGCGAATCGGTGAAAATCACCGCGCCGAGCTTTCCTGGCTAATATTTCTCGCTCGCTAAAACGCAATACGCGATGCATTAACGCGGGGGAAAACGATACCCGCGAGAGGTTGTCTTAAGCGGAGGATAATGCCGTTCGACTGGCGTGTTAAACAACGATAATTGTTTGGAACAACGGCGGGACGTATCAACGGCGAGAGCCGTTACGATCGGAGAGATTTCGAAAGGCCGGATAGTGCGTCACGGTTATCGTTGGAACGATTGTTCGACGCCATAAGCGTTTCCTTTGTGCAGCCAGAGATGACGTATGTCGTCTACTAACCACCTTGCCCATTAGGATCGACATCTTCGGATGATAATTTATTTATCCGCGCGTATGACAATCGAAAGACTGATCGAGGAGCGATCCTCTCGGTGCAGGTCGCCAGGGCCAATCAGCTACCAACGAACTTCTGACTCTCTTACGGCGGCCGTTCATAAGCATTTGAATGGGCCAATCAATCACGCGGCTCCTCTCTTTCTCGCCCTCGCAGGCTTCTTCTGCTCCTCTTCCTCCCGGTGACGTCACGCAACAGTCATCCCCTATTAGTGGGGTGTCGTAGCGACCAGCAGCGTCGGTAGCGGCATCGGCGGTGGCAGCGGCGCGGAGAGGAGGAAGACGGAGAAAAGAGGAGCCTATTCCAGCCTGTTCCAGCCGAGGGGGTTGGTAATTATATATTCTAAGGGTGTCTCGCCGATCAGTCAATGTTTCCGCTGCAGCTCTCCGACAATGGAGCAAAGATAGAAAAAGCTTATCTGTCACCGTGCGCGATACTTCCTTAGGGGAGAGAGGAGTCGGAGACTTTTAATTCGCGCTGCGATTACCGGTTCTGGCAATGAAAAATTAAACGAGTCAAAGGGAGGCGTTCGTCCACGTCTCTCCCTCTCTATCCTTCTGTCCTTTTCTCTTTCCGCGACTCGATACCGTCGTTCCGACTCGATTTCGCCGATATTCCGTGCGCGTCGGTCAAAGCGGTTCCTTCTTCGCCCCACCTTTCCACGAATTCGAGCAGTGATCTATGACGACTACTGGCATAATGGTATTTGATGTTAATCGGGCTTTGAGTACGAGTCGGCGCGACCAACGTATCTCGAACGCATGAGCGAGTTGATTAAATTCAAACACCTCGTAGGCAGAATGCCAGAGCGTGCCGCGTCGATAGACCAGCCACCGTGTGCGTGAGTTCAAATATGCTCATATCGGACCGGCACTCAAAGGACCGAGGTAACTCTCTGTCCAACAATAGTCACGCACGATAATAGCATGCCATCGGGACCCCTCGGTCAGACTCGCAACGGCCGGTCGTCTGGAAGGAGTAAATACCAAATCGGTGAATTGATTCGGCCGCCGGGACTGCGGACCTCGAGTTCTCATATCCGAAACTGGCACGTATCGTAAAACGCGCCGCGTTTCCCGCGTTTACCGCGTTTCCTCGCGCCCGATAATCCTGACCCGATTCGAACCTAGACGATCCGTTCGAATACCCCAACCGCTCTTGTTTCACCGATCTCTGTCCGGTTTTCTTCCTTTTCCCTCGCTCTTTCCCTCTTCCTTTTTATTTTACATCACACACTGCGCATCGCGACAGTTTCATCCACTCGATATCGCGAATCGCGAAGCCATTCGGCCACTCTGGAATTTAAATAGTCGAACGACGATCCGTCACGCGAGTATCTGCCGGTGGATTTCTCCGCGCGAATGAAATCTCGTAACGCGTTCCCCCCGTAGGCGTCACGGACGTCGGTGACGGGCGTCGGTCATAGGCGTCGGGCCCGGCCGCAGGTCCAGGGCCACGAAAACGTCGAAACGACGACGGCTTGCGCGCGCGCGAGCGCGAGAGAGCAATCTAAAATCTGTCAGACCTTTGATCGATGCGCCGTTCGCCATTTTAATGCCTATCACCCGACAACAAGCCTCACGTGAAATACGAGTTAACCCCCGGGGCGTTCTCACCCTCATCAAAGCGCGATCATCCCTCGAGGAATTCAAAACGCCACCGCCGACCTGGGCGTCGTCGTGTGAAAATGTTTAAAACAGCGTCGGTCCCGGCCCGCGGCGGAGATCGTTATTCGGTGTCATCGTCGCGGCGCCGTTTGCGGGCGTATCGCGGCACGTGCCTGCGAGATGACTCGAGGAAAGAATCCCGATCGAATCAATTACGTCTCGACAGTGACAAAAGGAACACGCGGCTCGACCTAATCGTATCTCAGACTCGTAAACCTCGCGGTCGTCCTTATTACCTATCGACCGAAACCTCGATTCAAGTCACGAGAATAAATTAAGCAAACTACTTTCACTCTCGCGCGGATCATCTTCGCGTTGCCCGATACTTCGCTTCGAACAGGAAATGAAACGAATTTTCCAGCCAACTCGATTACCTAATCGCGTGCGATGCAACGCAGCTGCGTGGATTCCGTCGGTCATCCGAGTTTTAATTCGACCAAGGAGGTAAGCTCGTAACGCGTCGCGTCCGCCACCTTTGTTTCTCTCCGCAGCTATCCGGGAACGACGGGAAATTTTCGCGCGTAACGCGATTGCCCCGAGGTCCGTGTCTCGCCGGGATAACTTTATTCGAAAGTAATTGGCCGCGAGCCTCCGCCGGGCGGAAAGAAATCGGCGGGACAGCCGGGAAAGTCGGATAATCGTGGAAATATTACGGTAACGCGATTGACCGGTCCTCTGGTTATCCGGCGCGGCGACGGAGCTGTATCGAATCATCGTTAGCCCGGGCTACAGGATTTGCCGGACTGTGCTGCAAAAACTCGGCAAATCCAATGGACGCGGTCTAATCCTAAACGAATAGGGTAGTGAAAAGAGGGAGGGAGAGGGAACGAGAAAGAGAGAGACGGGAGGGAAAGTGCGTTAAAGTAAAACCTGTTCGGTGTCCACGAATCTAATGACGAATTCATTCGCGTTCGTCGTGGAACAGCAGCGAGCCGGGGGTTTTTCGACGAAAATCCAAACTGAGGGCGAAACTAAATACCTATTAAAGTATCAGGCCGGGACCCGGGGGTGAGATCGGCGTTCGGCCGATGCCGCGGCGTTACAGAGGCCGGCAGGATGAAAATTTTATCGGCGTTACTTGGCGAATTTCGCTTTAATTGGATTACCTTCGATGTACTCTCGATGCCGAGTGGGCGCGCTACAATTTCAAGCCCCGGTGTCGATTACACGTTCGAGACCGGCGATGCGCGCGAATTACACCATCGTTCCGCGTGTATCAATTTAATAATTCGAGCGCGCCGAGGAGGGGAGCAGGTGTAAAAGCCAATATTCGAGTGTACGTTCGGATGTAACGCCGTTACGCCGTTGCCGGGACGTGTTAATGTAACGGATGCAACTTTTCCCGTGATACCTGAACCGAATTACCGATAAACCGGATTAACGCGCGCCCGTTGACGTTTACGAGTGCAACGCGCGAACGAAACTCGCGGCTCGCCGGGGTCGCGAGGAAATTCCGCTCCCGAAACGGTCGCGAGTTTAGGATTGCCGTGGAGCAATTAAAGCGGTGGCCAAGTACGCGATGAAGAGTCGAAAGAGCGCGAGACGTTGTTCGCGCGATTCGCTTATGAGAGAGAAATAAGGAGGGGCCGGTAGAAGCGGAGACGAGGAGAGGACGTGACGGTAGATTCGATGGAGCGAACGCCTGGAGACACTCGTAAAAGACGCATCCGCGCTGGCGAGCATAAAATTAGAAGAATGGAGTTAAAAGGATTTGAAAGGATTGCTCTGCCTTCGGCGAAAGTCTCGCCTTTGCAGCTACGCTCGCGTCGTCGTGCCGCGTACACGCGGGTCCGAGTGTTCGACGGAGTGGATTGAGAGCGCGCGCGATTCTTTTCAGCCGGAGAACGCTAGGGAGGACGGAATGGAGGACGGAATGGAGGACGAGATGAAGAGGAGAAGGAGAGGAGGAAGGGGTGAGAAACGATAGACGAAATGCATTTTGGCGGAAGCGGAAGAGCGACGTAGCGTCGGGAGGCGCGCGCGAGTAAACAGGCGAACGGTCCGTGCCGCGAAATAAAGCTCGAGCGGAAGGACGACGAGAGGGCGAAAAGACGCAACGGCGACGACGACGACGACGACAACGCGTTCCGACGCTTTGCGAGGCAACTCGTCCGTGAATAAACCACTCGCGAATATCGCGAGGACGAAGCTCGAGGAAGGAAGGAGTAGGAAAGAGGTGGAAGGGGCCGGACGCCGCTTTGCTTCGCGGCGTGGAGTATCCGGAATGGGAAGAATTAGGGAAAAATATATAATCGAGGGACAAAGGGGAACGCGCGAGACGGCGAAACGACCAGAGGCTCGCTGTCTTTCGGAATGGCGCTCTTCCGGGTTTTCGGGCGATTTGAGGGGAAGCGCGTTAATACGCGGGCAAAAAAGGAAGGCCTCGATAAAGGCCGGCGTTGGAACTAACGACGCCGCTTAAGAAAAAGCTTAATGGATCGTCCTCGCGGCGCAATGATGCGTCGTTTGTAACGTTACGTCGCTCTCTTTCTCTCGGATTAATTGCCGGCCAATTAACGTCCCGGAGCTGCCGCCTCGGCGTGATCCAGCCTGCACTCGCGGCCACGGAAACGGTCATTTTTCATCCGCCCTGCCGTCGATCGAATTCCGGCCGATCGAGATCAAGATGGCTCCGCGAGATAGCCGCCGAGCGATTTCGACGTTAATGCGCGCGATTCCGTCCGCGAGAATAGCCGCCGATGCATTCGCTTCGCGTATTAACGTGATCAATGCTGCCAATATCGGGCCCCGTCGCGTTAGGCACGGCCACGTGACCGTCTGCACGGCAATTTCAGAGACACGGTCGGAGGAGGCACGACCGACCACGCTCTCTCGCCCTCTTTCTCTCTCGCCTTCACTCCTTTCCCTTTTTTTTCACCCTTTTTCTCCTTCCTCTTTTTTTCGAACCGCGCACGAATAATTCCGACGCGATCGACAAACGTGTCGGCGACAGCCGACTCCGGACTTTATTAATTTATTCGAGCATGGAAATGGTAATTAGCCTGGACACCGGTGACAGAAACAGGCTCGCCCTTCGGGCGGACGTGCGTCGATTCGCACACACGCGATTCTCCGGATACCTGAACGGCCTTCGGGCGATTAGAGAACAAAGGCCTCGTTTGATGATCGACGATCGACCGATCTAATTCCCCGCGATTAATCCAAAAACCCGATGGACCGCTAAACGCTCAGCCGATGCGCGATCGGCGTAATACTCTCCTTGGGAAAACACGCCGGTGGAGCGGCGTCGAGCGGCGTCGTCTCGTTCGCGAGTGGAGATTGGCAATTGGAACGCGCGAGAGGCGTCCTAATCAGAATCTGGCGTTAGAGCGGAGGTCTCGAACCGAAATTAACAATGTTGTTAACAAGCACGCCGCCGCGACAATCCCTGGCAGCTGAATATCCGAGGCTAAAAGCTCCCCGCTCTGTCGGAGATAAGTGTGACGACCTGTCCAACGACACTGGGGGGAAGGGTTGACGCAATCAACGTAAAACGTAACGCCGACGGTAACAGGGATTAGTTATCTTCAGCACCCTCGTAGGCACCCGCGGGTGGTACGGCCGGGTATTTAGGATAGGGCCGGAGGTGGGGGACCAGGGGCGAGTCGGGCCGAAATCACCGGCGGTCTTCTAGTAATTGCGCGAAGAAAATTGCGCGAATGGCCCGAGCTAGCCGGAATGGCAGCCGACGAAAATCGGTGACCGACAATGGAGCCGGATGGTTATTGCCCCGATCTTGCGCGATAATCTCGATACCCCCGCGTTCCGGAAATGGCGTCGTTGGCAGAGAGTGCTGGAAGAGACGACTTCGCTCGTCGATTAACGAAAATATCGCTCGTCTCGCGCTTATTTATCGTCGCAAATTCGAAAACACGCGCTGCGTTGGGATAACGCGCAAATCCCAGCGGGAATACGCGGAAAACGCGAATGGCGAACGAAGCGGTGACCCTTTCGGGTCAGCCTATCGAATCGGTCGCCGATTCGCGAGACTACGAATATCTCTCGCGCGACGGGTTTTTAGCGCGACGCTGTAAAACGTCTCCATTATGCATCCGAACGGATTCGACGCGGCGCGTCGGCGGAAATTTCATGGAGCACGCGAGGACGCGCGCGTATCCGAGTGAACGGGATCGCGGAATTTTTCGCGCGTCGCTCCATTCCCGCGCACTTTGATGTAACCGTACACAGTGCAACAAAGCGCGAACGAGTTTGCCGAAAGAATGCATAAACAACGAGGTTACGCGCGAGCGACCGGCGAATTCGCTCGCGGCGCGATAAAACGCGGAATAAAGGGCCGATCGGCGATTACGCGAGCTAGGTGTTAATCCCTTTTACGGCCCGCGACAGCGTCACGCGGGCAAAGTGGGCACAAAACGGCCCTTTGACGCATTCGAAATGCGCCGTTGCGCTGCGTACGGAAACGCGTCTGTCTCGCTCGCGTCTCGCTCGCGACGCTTTTGCGCCCGCAAACGGCGCGACAATAAATAATAGACACGGAATTATATCGCTTTTGTATTCATATTAAGGTCCGCGGCGTGGTCGTTCAGCGCCGAGCTGAATATTTTCCTTCTATTCGGGATTAATGGCTCGGACGTATTTTATAGGGAGCCCCTGTCCGTGCGATATCCATGCAGAAACTGACCGCTGCCCGTTCCACTCGTGATATATCGTCGGAAGTTTAAAAGTAATACGGGGAACTGGAGGGAAAGAGGGAAAGAGAGGGAGAAAGTAGCCGTAATATCTCGCTGGACCTGGCTGTGTCTTCTCTCCGCCCTTTCCTCCGTTTTTCTCTTTCTATCTCTCTGTTCCTTCTCCGGAGAGATTTAAATTTCGAAATTTGACGTTACGCGTACGTGCCATCGCGAATCCCGTGGAGACCTCGCGGAGTAAGCGGTCGGAAGAGCGTCTCGCTGTTATCGGGAACGCGATAAGACGTTCACGTCCGGACCGCGATGGGAAATGGTAAAACGTCGGGAAGAGGAACGAGCGCGCGCGGAGATCTCCGGTTTTGACCGATGCGAGCTGCTCACGGAATGGAGAACGAGGTTGCGAAGACGCGTCGCGACGCTTTAGGCCCCGTAACGATATTCTCGAGGCGCGAGAACAACGGTCAGGACACGACGCGTTACGCATGACGCTGCAGTTAATCGAAATTCGCTTTCGCACCCTCGGCCAGTCACGTGCTTAGAACACGTGCTGCAGTCGGGGCGTTGGCCATCTTGCATCTGTCAAAAATCGACAGGCCGAGGTGCGGGTCATGCATAAGCGAGCAACGCACCTCGCGACGCCAGGTTGCCGAACGATCGTTCCCACTCCGGCCTTTGCCTTTCAACGCGTCTTTCGTCGAGTGCCGGTTGAGAAGAGAGCGAAAGGAGGGAGAGAGAGAGAAAAGAGTGCGTAGGAACGTAACGAGAGCACGAGTACGGGCGCGAAAGCTTTCTCCCGGCAAAGCGAGCTTTAATATTGTCTCAACGGCGAAAAGGGAGAAGCGTCGAGTCAGCGGCGTACATTTGTAGCAAACAAACGGCTCGCTCTCGAAGGCTCGTCGGGCCGAAAGGCGGAAAAGGGTGGGTGGGGCCGGAATAAAAGAGAGCCGGAGAAACGCGAAAATCTCACCTTAAACCACGAAGATTCGAGTCCCTTTGAAGATTCGGTGAAAGTTAAATTCTATTCGCAGACGCGGGGGTTGTATAGGAGGCGAGTCGGTACAATGTATATAGGTATAGAGGTTCGAGGGCGGTTTCTTTTCAGCCCTTACTCCGTGACCATTATAGCGTAGCCGTAGGGTGTCTATAGGGTTGTTCACGGCCGAGAATCGAGCAGACGAGGCGGGCGGTTGCCACCGAGCTTCCGGAAGGGTCGATTGTTGACCGAAAAAGTCGCCAATTTAAAAGGACCCCCGGCGCTTCTTTCTCGGCCAAGCGCAACGATGAACAGAGACCGAGCACGGCACAGCGCACGCCCGATCCCGAACAAGCAATTATGTTGTTACGAAATGTTTACAACGAGATTATTGTCAGCGGCATCTTGCGCCCCGGGTGGTGGCCCAGCTCGAGCTAGTTCTTCCTCTCGGCATTATCAATTTTATTCCACCGAGGGACCTCCTCCGGTACGCCCACGGCGTGCCTTTTGTAGGCGAACGCGCGTACGCCGTTATACAAGCGTCTCGCAGAAACCGCCGCCGAGCACGTATCGCCCGTTACCTTCCCGATTCCGCGTCCTCTTCCTCCGCGTTCCGCCGGCGTCTCGACGGCTACCGGCGGATCGAACGGGTGGCTGAGAGGAAGGAACGCTTTGCCGCCGCGGCGTTGCGTAATGATACGCGCGAGCCGAGAGGACGCACCGTATTTCACCCGGGAGAATTATCTCCGGGTACGGTCGGAAGTAACAAACAATCCTGACGGCGCATCGCGGCGCGTCGCGGCGCGGCCCGAGTTATGGCTCGCAGTAAAGAGTTAGGAGTTAATAATTCAAGAAGAGGCGATTACAGGGTCTAAGAGTGGCAAGTTGGCGGCGATAAAGAACGGGAAGGTGACGTAGGAAGGTGACGAGAAACAGGGGTCGAAGGTGAGCCGAGAGGTAACCGTGGCGTGCGCCTCGCCCTCGCACTCGGCCCCGATTCGTCACGGTCTGGATTCTTCCGCGTGCGGAATCGCGTCTGCGAAGAATTTGCATGCAAATAGCGTCGCGAATCCCGGGCAGGCCGGTCCGCGGCCGGCGCAATCAGTTTTGCGGTCTCGCGGTCATAATTGAATGTGGCGTAAATAAATAAATAATGTCGCAGCAGGCGCGGGACAACGTTCGCCACCTTTAAAGGTCGAGACTTCGATTAAGCCTCGCGCCTCCGTCGGCGTCTCTCTGTGGATACTCCG
>NIJG01000007.1:1536558-1618096 GCA_002201625.1 Euglossa dilemma
CGCTCGTCGATCTTTCACCCCGAGCGGCGCGTAACGCAGGCTGATGCACGCGTTCGAACGCGATCGACGCCGCGCGGTTTTCCCTTTCGCACCTAGCGCGAGCGAATGGCAGGGTCTCAGCGGCGATTCGGCGTCGCCTCGGCTTTCAGGGAAGCCGCGACGATAAACCAACGAAACTTATTGCCTCCGCTCGCGGTCGGTGGCGCGATTCTTTACGCCGCCAAGGAACGCAACACCTCCGCCGCGTATCGACACCCGAACGCGACCTCGCCGAGGCGTCGGCGTCTCCTCGCCGAGCGTACGAAAAGAGAGAAACGAAGAAGAAGAAAAAGCCATGCTCTGCTGTATGTACGTACGCGTACACAGACTCGACGGGGGGAAGGAATTCGAAGGATCGCCTCGCCCCGCGATTACTACCGTCGCGCCCTTTCGGGGGCTATTGCCCGGAAGACTCGCGTATTTCACTCGATCTTATTAGTTTTTGGCCCGGACGACTACGGGAAGCAGCAGTCGCGCCAAGGGTGAAGCGAGCAGCCAGCGAAACCCTCGGTTGTGTTCTGCATAATACTTATTTTATGCGCGACACCGCGCGAGAAAAGCACGGGAATAAGAAGCTCCGGGCGTCGCGGCACTCGTTCTCGAAAATGGACTGCGTCTCGGCTGTTTCTCTCTATGGAAATCCGAAGGAACGAAACGAATTCGCGCGGAGGCGACGGAATTTTATCTCCGCCGCTTCGCGAGCACGCGCGCGAATGAAATCGTCGAACGCGGCGCGGAGCGTAGGTCTCCGCGAGCGTATTATCCGTTAAACCGTCCGAGGGCATCCGCGGGGAAGCATACGCGCGTCTCCTCTCCTCTCGATTCGTCACGAGCGAGCGCGGCGATACGCGAGCTCGCCGAGGGTGGGAAGCGGATGATTTTTCAACGTCTAGAAACCGGAAGCGCCTGGAGGACGCTTCTAACCACGAGAACCACGAGTTCCAGCGCAGCGGCGTGAGTAGCTACTCTCATTTTTTCTCCCTCGACGAACCGCTCGACGAACAGCTCGTCGACTGGAGCCAACGCGGCGTCGAACGCGCGAAAAGAACGGAAGGGAAGAGAGGTGGAGAGGAGAGGAGAGGAGAAGAGAAGGAGGAAGACTTATCCCCGGGCTCTGGCTTTTGACAAAAAGTGAGAAAGCGTGAAGATTGATGCCCCGGTCATCTTAGCACTTTGCCGAGTCACCGGACATTAGAGGGTCGGATGGTACCCTCTCTCGGTGGCGGAGAAACAGAGTGTAAAATGCATTTAATTCACGTGTCGTGGGGGCGAGGGTGGCGCGCGCAACCCCCGACGACATCGCGGAAATCTTCCCTCCGATGATTTCACACTCGTAAATTCGGCACCGTCGCCGTTCCTATCTAAAACGCCAATTTCCCCGTTTATTCCGTTACTCGGTTCGCTGTGCTCGTTACCACGAGTGCGCGTCGCTGACCGACTCCTAGAGCTAACGATCCTCGAGTGGTTGTCGCTCCGACGTGACGGGCCCGAAAACGAGGAAGAAACGAGAAACTTGTCGAGCGGAAGAGACGTCGCGAAGAGATCGACGAGAAAGTAGGAAAACGGAAATTAATTTTTGATCGACCACTCCGTACAAGACGCACCGCGTAGTCCCTGCTGCATAGTTTAACGCCTGGAAAGCTAATTCGTGTCAGCGATAACGAGAGCTTTCACGGTAATGGAGCGATTAACGCGTCGGTGGCGCGGAAGCCGAGCTCGGAAGAACCGAAGCTCGATAAACAGAGGAACGAAGCGAGAAACGTGGAGGACGGGGAACGGAGAGGCAAACCGTTTCTATATTTCGAGAAAAAGTCAAGCGTGTCGAAACGGTTGGAAGAGAAGTTTATGGGAGTCCATAAAGGAAAAACATAAATTCGCGTCATTAAGAGACCATTCGTAGACATATTGCCTTCGGTCAGAGGGCTAATCTAGAGGGGACTCTGTTTCTTCGGCGAGTCGCTCGAGACGGAAGTCGGACGAACGGTGGACGTACATAAATTCAGACGCCATCGTGATTGGCAATAGGAAGGTCGGTCGAACGGGGCCGATCCATCTCGATTCCTCGGACAATCGCGTTCCGAGCGGACCGAAGGCGCGGCCAGCTTATCGCGGGGATCGTATAAACTCACCTGGACGATAAAAGAAAGTCGCGTTTTTCCGGTGAAAGCTTCCCGTCCAGCCTCCTCTCGATGGCGAAACCGCGAGGAATCGAGTCACGAAGACGCGCGAGCGTCGTCCTCGTCGTCATCGTCGTCGTCGGGGATGAATAATAAAATCAACGGCGGAATAGAAATGAAAAAGAAAAAAGGGAAACGACGGCAGGTACGAGCAGCGAGGGAATTCATGGCTGGCGCTAAACGAAATACAAGCTCGGCTCGATCTCGCGCGCTCGTCGACACGCAGGGAGAGACGCCGGGAGAGACGCCCGGAGAGACGCGGCGCGAGCGATGCACGGTGTTAATAAACGGCATCTGTCACCGGGCATTGCGTTGCATTTCGCGTTTTATGCTTTACGCTCGCTCGCCCGGTTTATGCTTCGGTTTATGCTTCACACCGAGCGTGCACCGCGGCATTCACGCGAGCGCGCATGTGTGCATAATGTCAGCCGTGCTGCATTTTTCTCCCCCGCTAATCACATCGCCTTGCCGTGCCGTGCCACTTTGTCTCCGATTTTTATCCCCCGTCCATTGGCTGAAAAGGGATTTTTTACCGCGCGGAAAATTGCTCGGGTCCTCCCCGTCGGCCCCGTGGCGCTTCGCCGTCCACGGCGGCCGCGTCGTTACCGGCCAATACTTTCTCGCATTTATCCCTGAAATTATTCCGTCCGCGACGACCCTCGTCGCTCGCCGGCCGCTCGTCGCGCGCGAACGCGCGTGAACGCGCGCGTAATGGCTGGCCGTTCGCTTCTTCCGTTCGAACGCGAGCTCTGCTGGCTGCCGACCGGCGCGGCGGCGTTGATAAAACAACGAATCCGTGTTTCCAGCCGATCGGCTGAGTGCACCGATGAACCATTCATTTTTCAATAGCTAGGGGCAGCGAGATCATCCCTCATGGGGCGCGGAACTCGCCTAAAAACAGCCGAGTTTTGTCGCTCGGTGATGTACGACCCACTGTCCGCTCACGTTGCTTATTCCGCGAGTACGATCGTCCTTCGATTCGAAAAGCAAAAAGGGAAAAAAAGGAGAAAAAAGAAAAGGACGGAAAAGAAACGGCAGGAAAAGGGGAGAAGAGAGGAGAGAAATTACAGCGAGAACACTCTGCTTTCGAACGATCCATAAAGATCGAGTAGGTATCGAGGAAGGAGAGAGGAAGAGGATTTTACGAGAGGATGAATTTTTCAACGGAGACACCGGTGGAAGATATATTGGAAGAAATTCGACAGCCACAGAGACACGGAGTCTTCGGTTGCGTCCAGAGCCGGCGAAGAGGCACGAAGTGCTTCGTTAAAAGTCAAGGGCACTTCGTAACGTGAATTTTAATCGGCAGCAGCGTGTCCCGAAATAAAGCCGAGGCGGATAATATCGTCGACCTCGATCCGGAGGAGGGTCCTGCTTAGAATCGAAACACGGATTAACTCCGGGCAACCTGCCTCTCCTCGCGGCAAAGTGCACAGACTTTTCGCCAGCTGTCAGCCAGAGCCGCGGTGCGCTCATTCGTGAAATCTGATCGTAAGTTGCACCACTTCACCGGCCCCTTAATCCGCCTCGACCGCCCTTAGCTTCCTGCTTGCTTAAACGAACGGTGCACCGAGCTCGCAGCGTCGCGGCTGACTCGGGGAGATCAGGGGCAGAGAGAATCCGCCGCGGAATCGCATCGTTCCAAACATCCATTCAACCCGAATTATAAACCTTTGCGTAGCGATCGGTGAATCCTCGTTGGCCCGGTTCGGACTCGAATCCTGTCGAATTAGAAAACCGAGGGAGCATCGTCTGCTCGAGCGGAAGAGAGCGGGTGCATTTTTCATCGCGGCCCGATCGACCCGACCGACGCGCAACCGAGAGTTCTCTTCCTCCTATTTTTCCCCGTTTTAAATTGGACACGATTTAATTTCCCGTGAAACGTTGCATCTAGACACCGGTTGCATAGGCGTCCATCCAACGTCCGCGTTTCCGCCGATGTAATTTCGCGACCCGCCCCCGTCAACGTCGTTCTCCAAACGTCAGCCGTGCAAATGGCCGAGTTCCATTCGCGCCGGTCCATCGAGTTCGCGGAACGTGATGGCCGGGCGTTGCCGGTTCGTCGAAAATTCGTGGCCGGAATACGAGAAACACCGTGGCGCGTTCAAACGGCAATTAATAATTCCGCGACGCGGCGTCGAAGAAGAGAGGAAAGTCCCGGCGAAGTATCGCCTCGGAATAAAATATCCGGGGTGAGAACCGAGAAGAGGAAAGGGGAACCGAGGTTCGCGAGGACGGAGGAAATACCAACGACGGAGGTGAAATTTTCAGGATAAGACGAACGGGGAACGATCGAGATGGAACGGGGACGAGTGGCCGAAATCGGCTTACGGGTCGAGTAACTTACAAAACCCCGGCGTTACGTGGCGCTAATCGATTCCGCTCGGTTCAGCCGTGGCCGGTGGGTATGGGCGCGTTTGAAATCCGAGCGAGGCGCGGATTTGCAGGTGGAGTCATGCGAGAGGCGCGTCATAAACGCACGTGCGTGACCGCGCATCCGATCGCGCGATAATCCCCGAAGCTTCTGAGCGGAGCTCGAAAAGAGGACGTAGGTGGAGAAAGCGCGCAGGCACGTCGCCGATGGACGACGCGACGCGACGCGACGCGTTGCCGCACGTAATAGACCAACGAACGCCGTCGCACACACGTGCTCGGTGAAACGCACTTACGTTACACGCGGGTGTATGCGCGGTGCGGGCATATAGAGAGCCCTATGTACCGATATACATACGTGCCTCGGCACGAGGGTTGGCTAAGATCCGTCTAAGGCATTCCTAGGCCGCCTCGAACACAAGTGCACTAAATCAATCCATTGTCAGGGACGACCCGATTCCGTGCAGGTTGACTCACCTTTACGACAAAGGCCCTTCATTCCACGCGTACGCCCGTGGAGAAGCGTCTTCGAGCGGAGAGGCTCGCGCGTACCAGCGTTCATGGGAACCTTCCGACGAATCGTCCGCGATCAGTCAACCTTCTCGATCTCCCTCGACCTCTATCTCCTCCGCCCTGTTCCTCCTTCTACGACCTGGCTAGCTCTTTACACCTGGCCCGGAGGATTCCACGGCGAAATAACAACGGGCGCGCATCGCGGCGCCCTTAATGGATTCAGAAGTGGCTACGATTTCTATGAGCCGTAATAACGTTACGCTGATTTATCTCCGCTTTAACCCGGCGGGCTCGCGTTGCTCGCGCGCCTTTGAATGCGTATGTAATATCGTTTAACCCGAGCATTGTCGAGTTCAAACGTATGTAAAGTTGCCGTGACGTGGTTGACGACGAGCGCGCGTCGTGTGCCTGGAGATCGGCGGGGGTCACGGGTACAAGCCTCGAGGTCGCTTCCTTATTATACCGTCGGACGACCTCTCCGACGAGAAGGTACTCGCCGTGTCTTCCACGGAATCCTCGCTTTCGGATAGGCACTGCGCCAGCTCCGTCGGGGCCCCGCTGTTGCCCCGCTGCAGCCTCGCGAGAGCCATCGTTACCGGCAGAAATAACGAGACGTTTTTTACCCCGGGTATTTACACCCAGCCGATCCTCTCGGTTTTATCCCTCGGTTACGAGACACTCGTTCGACGCGCGAGCAATTTGCGCCGCGGTCGCGATCGTATCCCCGCGATTCCCCGGGTTCCAGCTCGGTCCGTGGCTCTCGGCTTTTTCCCAACCGACCGAGGTAAACGAGGGGGCCCGCGCTAAATAGCCCCGCGCGGTATCGGGATATTTTTCGAAAGGAAGCGTTTGCTCGAACGGCGCATAAAATTACGAGGTACGCCCCGTGACGAGGGGGATGACGGCTGGCCGTGCCAGGACTAGAATAACGGACCAGGACTAGAGAATCCGGGTCTGTACGGAAGATAATGATTATAAAAATCTCCTATGCCAGCGGGTGGTGGGAGACGTAATAAAGCGGAGTTTTTAAATAGCCACTAAAGCACGAACAGCCTCAATCATAAACGGACGTCCCTTAAGTAAGAGCAGCCCTCCTTTTATCTCTCGCTATTATTTCGACCCTCGTATCCTTTTTTCCTCTCGTCGACGTCGCCGGCTCCTGCCCGTTTTAACGATAACAATTAAAAGGACCACCGTTTTCTCTGCCAAAGCTAATTATCGCGGAGACACTTTTATTAGCTTCCTCTTGCCGAAGGGCGGTCTCTCGCAGGGAATTTTTCGCAACCACGGCACGAACTCGCGAATCCGCCTCGCTGTCGAAGCCACGGGGTCACGGAAACAGTGGGGAGCCGGGATCGGTTGGTACGATCGAAAGATCAACAGCGATAATCGCGCCGGACGATACCAGGTGCACCGTTTCTATTAGTCAGCCGTCGCGAGAACTCGTTTACAACGGGATTCACACGTATCGTTAAAACTAGTCGGCTCGTTAGCATATTATCTCTCGCGATGGTGTAATTACCCGCGGCACACGACTCCATCCGATAAGGACGAAGAGCGTCCCGATGCTCGATACGTTCGTGCGCCGCGCGCGGTGGGAAACTCCGCGACAACTGCGAATGCTAATCCAATTAGCTCATTAGGTAATTACACACCGCCGACAGGTCTTGTCTTACGCGGGATTTCGAAACGCGGTTGCTCCCGTGTCACAGTTGCTAATTATGAGATTCTGCGCTCATCGGATACACGCGACAGCGAGTAGAAAAAGCGCGTGCGAAGGAACGAGAGAAAGAGAGAGGAGAGAAAAGTAGCGACAACGACGAGGAAATTTAATATAACTGGCAACGGTAATTACTCGACGTAACTACGCTCGACTGCTCGCGATGATTTATAAATCGTTCGATTTTACCCAAGGAATAAGAGACAGCGTCCGAGACGAGTCGAGAAATTACACGTCTCTGGAAGCGCAATGCGTAAACGGGAAACGCGAGGAAACGGCTCGATCCGCGCTCGATGTTTATCGTTCGATTAATGAAAAACGAAGTTCACGGATACCGAGGAATATCCGGAGAGGATTAAACCCCGCTTAATAACAGCGTTCCTCGAGGAGGAAAGACCGAGGCACCGATATCGAAGGAGCCCGTCCCGTAAAGGACGAAATGAAAGGACTGGAACGCCAAGATGGGTAGTACTCGAGGACGTTATCGCGAAACGAGTATCATAGAAGTACAAATTCTACGCTTTTTCCCGTCGCCGTGTGCGTGCGTGTGCAGAGAGGGTAGGGTGCTCCGGGACACCCTAATATCCCTCGACGCGTAACGGTTTCATTTCACCCTCTGCCCTCCTCCTCTTTGCGCTTTCCTCTCGCACGTACGCTTCACCTAGCCTAACCTTCCGTCCCTGTCGCAAGATAAACGATCAGTCACACCCTGCGACTTTTATTTCTCGCAATCATCCGCGTCTCGCAGGCCTAACTTGCCGCCACTCTCCGTCTGCTATCTGCTACTCTTACCTCCTCCCCTTCGACCTTCCTTCCTTCCTTCCTCCTCTTGCACGCCGATACAGCGCTTCCTGGCGTCCCGGACACCGCTGAGGAACGAAGACGCGGCGCTTTATTGCGTAGCGTAAACTTCGGCTCGTAAGGATTCGACTGCTGATTGAAAGGAAATCGTATCTCCCCGTCCTGGATCCCGAAGCAGCTAGCGGCGGTAATCGTCGAATAAAATTTAAACGGTGAGACACGCGATATCGAGGACGAGTCGCGAGAACGATCGTCCGAATCGGGGTGAGATTCTACCCAGAGTTCGGAGGAAGAGAGTCGGAAAGAGAGGGATCCCGTGGGTGGAGAATGACCGGAATTTTCGTTCGTGGACAAAGTCCCATCGCTAGATGGTCCGAGAGGACCGGAAGCGGAGGAGAAAAGTCGCGAGTAAACGCAGACGTGGGTGCTCGGACGGGAGACGAAAGTAAAAAATTGAGCGATATCCTCGTGGAACCGGGGTGACCTACCAAATGGCCGGACGGAATCTATTTTTTACGGCTTTGTGTGTCTCCATCGACGTAGGAAAATGAAACCGGTAATGCGACGGCATTGATAGATTCGCCACCATTTGGAGAATGGTCGGATTATGCGCGGCATAAATACGCAATTTCACCCCGAATGCCACCGGCTTTCCCCTTTGGGAATAGCCGATGCTTATCCGCTTCGAATTAACAAATTGCCGTGTGCGGATACGCTGACAGTGAACCATGGCCGTCGCGCAACATCGCTTAATCTAAAAGGAACTACTCCGCTAACGAGTCTTCTCCGATTTCCGAGAACGAAGAAAAAAGACCGGATGATGAATGAATCGATAGTCGAATAAGCTTGACCACGCAACGCGTTTTCCCCGTCCTTTTTCTCCGCGCTCTACGGCAACGGGGGGAACGAGACGAGAAAAACGTGCGCGGAGGAAAGGCAAACACGGTTTCCCTTTCCCGGACAGGGCAACCTTAGCGTTGTCTAATTATCCAACGAACGTTTGGCTCGAGAGCCACCCCGCTGATACCGAACCCCGAGAAATCGCCCCGCAAGCAACCTCGCGAGCATTGTGTCGCGTTATGTTGTTAGCGTTTTTTTTTTCCTTCTTTTTTTCCTTCCTCCCGTGTCCCTAAGCTACCATTGTACCTGCACTCGCACCCTCGGCGCACACTCGAAAACGCTACCTCTCGCTCGACATCGCGCGCACACCGAGGATTGCACCCGGGTGCTCACGGTGATTCCCCATTATGCGGTTCACGGTCTTCTCCACGCTCACCTTTCCACCCTTATTCACCCTCGATCTTTCTCCGCCACACGCGCGTGCACCCGCTGGCTTGACCTTATTTCCATAACGTTTACCCACCGAGGACGCACGGTCTCGTCGAGATATCGGAATCCCACTTCCGGCCTAATGACCACCTGGCAGCCGATCGCCATCGCGCCATGCTGCTACCAGAGGTCACGAAATCCCACTGGTTCGTGCGAAACTTCCACGGAGAACCGATTTTTCTTTCATCCCCGGCTCCTTTTTTACACCACGCAACACGTGCAGCGGTCATTAGCTGACGCCGCGACGCTGTATTTAATTATTCACCAGCGATGCGCCCGCCATCCGCTTCGGCTTAGCCGATCCTGCCGGAACGGGGGAGGTCTCTCCGATTTAGAAAATTTCCAGGAACACGACACGCTCGCGGCAACGTTATTTTTGCTCGGGAGAATCCGTCAAACGAACCGAGCACGCCCCGCAGTCGCGTCTCAGCCTCGCGTGGAAACACCGACGAATATCTCGTTGAAATTTCCACGAACGGGCTCTCCTTCGAGGTGTTCCATTGTCAATGTGTTACATTGTTCCGTGTATACGTCAAAATTTCGAAAAATCAGAGCGATCGAACGAGGTGTGTACCTTCGACGTTCGTATCGCGAATTGTAATCGGGTACTGGAAACTGCGGTTTCGTCCCCTCGCAGGAAGGGAAGTTAGAGAGATTGGATGTACGAGGATGCAACGTGCATGATTCTCCAGCAACGAACGTACGTTCGTGGGAAATATCCGTGAGGAGATTCGGGCAAGACGAACGCGGTATCTCCCCGGTGGATTTATGCGAGGCGTTATGGCCGACGGATCTAACCCACTAGAGCTAGTCCCCGGCCGTAAACTCGAGATAATTAAATTATGGGAATAAAAAGTGGCGGAGGAACGGCGTGGCTCCGGCGGTGGCAGCCGCTTTTCCACGAACGGCGCGAAGAAAAATCGTAAAAGCAATCCGACCGACAAATCTGTATAATGTTTCGCGATTTTTATCGCCCTGCGCCCCTCAACACTAAAAACTCTCCCCGCGACGCACGCTGCGCCGCGTGCACACGCCTGGCGTTTACGCGCCTCGTCGAATTCCGAAATGGAAATGAAAGATTTTACGTTGTCGTGAAAGATCGACGAACGGAACCCGTGGAACGGTTGGCGCTACGGAGATTCCCTTCGTTTGTACCCTTCCGACACAGCTGCGTGTCAACGGATTAACCGACTATGACTCGAAATTACCGTCGCTCTGTTCGAGATAATAAACCGGCATTCTCGCGGATTTTTAACGACGAGACGCGCAGGGGATTAATTGGGGAAAGAAATGGATGTCCGCGGAATCGAGCGAGTCGGTCCCAGGGAGGAAGTAAACTTCGAGACGGCTCTAACTAATCCCATCACGTAGTGCCATAATCGTCTCGGACGGCGGCGTTAATCAAGTTCCGAAAATACAGCAATGGCCGGAGGTGTAATTTCACCCTTATATACGGGTGTTAAAGCGCGCCGGAATGGCACCCCATGCATAACGCCTGCCGCTTGTTCGTATATATGTAGCTACAACCGGTATACCACCGGTTTCCACCCACTCGTAACCAGTGCAGGTACTATACATATATCTGTATATCGTAAACTACGTAGTGGAAGTGTTAAATCTTCCGCGCCAAATGGGAGAGGACAAACTTACGCGGAAACTTGGGAAATCGCGGCGCTGCTCGTGCTCGCCGAGCTTGCCCTCGGCTTTATGCGCGTGCTCGCAAAAAGCGTTAACGGTCCCGGCTGCCATCGCGCCGGTGCAGAGCGTAGGATACAGGATAGTCGAGGGACTCGTGAAAAATGTCAGCAAAAGGACCGAACGCGAACGACGCCGAGTTTAGGTCAACGCGAGCACGCTCGGATGATTTCCGGAATCTAGGCAGCTAGCGAGGGGGTTGTTCGGGTCGTGGGAGTCGTCGAACCAGTCGGGGTCGTCTGGACAGTTGAAATCCTCAAAGTCCCTAGAGTGGTCGGTGTCCGCGGGAACTCCGGGGTTCCCTAGCTTCCCAGAGCCACGAACGTTTAAAGTCTCGAAGATCTTTAGGGTCACCAGGATCGCTAGAACCTCGACAGACGCACGAGTCCACGTGATCCTCAAAGCTCTGTCTATCCTCTACGAATCTCTGCGTAAAGTTATCGCGACGAGACAACGAATGATTCTTGGACGAGGCTGGAAGCACGTGGCAATTAGCGGGGCGCTGTTACGAACCGTGAAACTTGTCGCGCGATCTATCGAGCGACAAGCTTGTAGCGAATCACCGTTTAACACTTCCCCAAGCAAGGGCCCCTTCGTCGAAGACTAACAATATCTCTTACGGCTGATCGGCTTGTAATAATTGCGACTGTACGGTGGTACACTAAAAGGGGAGATGTTTTGTGTTTCCGAGGCCTTTAAATCCCGACTTTAAATTCATTTCGTACCGACGATCGACTCGCCATTGTCCCCGCATCTGTTCCTCGGTCTGTCCGCAGGGTTTAGCTTAGGAATTAGGGGTCGAGGCTGGATTTCATTATCGGTATAATTTTAAAGTGGCTGTCAAGGGGTGATCGCAGCTTTTGACGCTTCCTTGACTGACGGAGGGTGTCTCTTTCTCCCGGAGTCTCAAGCTGAATCATCGTTTAAAACGTTTTGTTTCGCCCGGCTAAACCCCGAGACCGGCCGGAGAAGCTGTCGCGCAAAATGCATCGGATTCAACGAACCGATCCTCTCGCGAGATTAATGGACGGAACCCGCGTTGCCTCGGGACGGGCAAACAAAACGAGAAGCATACGTTGCGATTTCCGCGGCCAAATTTCCCCGCCGGTACCTGCCGCGTTTATTTCCGCCCTGCGCCAACCATAAACGCTCTATGTCCGCCGATGAACGCGTTCGTCGCGCTGTAATACGCGTATACGCCGATAGACATCGCGCGAGATGATCTGAGAGGTACGCGATAAACGCATCGTTCCCGGTTCCGTCCCGTCGGTCGATAAATTCGCGGAAGATATTCTCGGCTGCTCTGGAAGCTTGTTATTTCCGAGCGGAGAATCTGCGCGGCGCCGTGCAGAGATCAGAGAAGAATCCATCGAGAGGAAAGATGGGAGGGGGTGGAGAGGAGCAGAAGGAAGAAGAAGAAGCAGGCCACCCCTCGGTCCTGACATAACATCCTCCTTCTTTGAAGGCTTAGGGAAAGGATCAGAGATTCCCGGCGAGCAGGACACGTGAAATCGACACAAAAGTGACCATCCTGCGTGGTAAGCGATGGAGCCACGAAATTGGCCTGCCCTCGAGATTCGGCTTAACCACCCTCCCACCCTTCTTCTCCTATCTCTCCGCGCGACGGATCCGGAAAGTATTTCGCTTGAAATAACACGGACGATGATGCCCCGAGCTCCCGGGGCACTAATGTCTAGACAATATTTGTCTTGACCCGGGCAAGAAAATAATAAGCGATGAGAGAAAGATACGCGCGTCTGTATGGTGGGCACGGAGGTCATAACGGGGTTATGAGCTGTGAGGTAGTTAAAGTTTTCAACTGCCGCCGCGATATATACAGCACCACCACCAGCATCGCTCGCTGCCACCACCCGTGGCAACCCCCTGACAACCCCCTGCCAACCCGCAACGCTCCGAAGCTCGTTCGTTACGTGTTTCGCGCTAAATTTGTTCGATATCCTCGAGGAGTACCGTAAATCCGGATATGCCGGAGGAAATTGCTCTTCCCCGGCGTCGGTCGGCTCCGAATCCTAACGGGAAAGAAGAAAACAAAACAACCGCGGGGGGTGGGAGCGGACATATTTTCAGCGACCTTCCGAGAAGACTCCTCGCGTACTTTCGACGAACGAATCGGAAGGTAATTACGGTGAAGAGGACGTTACGAATATCGCGAAACTTTCCGTCTCCGTTCTTTTTTTATATATATATTCCGCGGTGGTTAGATTTATAAACGAGAGGGGTAAGAAGCGGCGGTGTAGGAGATCGGAAGTGGACGAACGGGAGGATACAATTATCCGAATCGTGCCGCAAGTTTGAAAACGTGCTCGATGAGATTCGTTACGTGGCTGGCCCGCCCTGCACCCTTCGCCCACCACTAATGACAACGCCAGGGTGCTTCAGCCCCTATCATAATTCGCAGCTTCTGGTTTTCCGTCGAGGGTTGTTGACACAATGCGGGCGCCTTACCGCAGCCCTATTCGTGCCTAAGACCGTCGAATATCAATAAAGATAGAAAGAGGAGTCAAACGGGACACGAACCACGAGCTTCGGACATTCGTTTGGGAAACGTTCCTGCGGGACACGGATGATCGTGACGAGATCAAAGGGGACGTTTTGTCCTAATGACCGTCTTCCACACTCGCGCACCGTCGTCGTCGTCGGCGTCGTCGTCTGCTCTTCGTGCTCTTCGTGGTCGTCGTAGAGAGCCGCAGGGTGTTCGTATTCCCTCGACGGGTCGGGTCGGGAATTAAATCGAGTATCACCGGGTGGAGGTTCGTGAGCGAAAACGGCGAAAGAGCGATGGTCGACTGACGATACCACCCATCGAGTTACATTGTCTCGAAGGGATTGGAAGACGAGCGTGTAGAGACATGACGGTTGAATTACGACGTAACGCGGGGAGGACGCGAGAAACGCGCTACCGAACGTTCGACTAATTTCGCGTTGATAATTTATTCGCGGCTGCGACGCGGACGCTAGACGATTTCGCATCGAATATTAATAGCTAACAGAAAGCAGCTGCGATAATGATTACGATTGCTTACCCTAAAAAACCAGCCCCCGGGCAACGCGAACTCGAACAATTAATCTAAATGTCACCAGGAGTTAATTTATACCGGCGCGCAATCGTATATCAAACGCTATCTTCTTCGGATATTCTCCGGGGTATAGGATATATAAAGCATTTCCCGTTAACCAGCTACGAGCGGCCTTTATCAACCCTTCAACGGGCGTTTCCTATCGTTACTTTCCCGGCATTACTCCGTGCCAAGGCTGTTTCACGGTTTAATTGCTTTTGGAACGAAAGAAGATCGTTAATAGCGCTTACATACAGCGATACATAGGAAGTATCCCCAAGTCTCGGTGAACGTAATTGCAGATGCTGCTGCGAGTAGCAGCATACGTCTGCATGAAACGATCCCTAATTGCTTTCTCCGTTTCATCTAACATCGCCGATCGCCAATAACTCGTACATTAATTGATTTCTTCGTGGCCGGGCTACGAGCGATCGAACGCGATTCTATCTGGCATCGATCGGAACAGGGTTCACCAGCTCTGCGGCTATTAGTCCTATCCGACTGGGCCCGCGCCGTTTCCAATTTCGACGCCCTGTTCCAGGCAACCTAACAGCGTCGCGAGCTTATCTCCGACCTGAAACCGCGAACGCCGATGTTACCGGGGCGTTGCATTAATATTTATCGCGAAATCACGTTGCTCGGCTGCCGGACGTTTTATTGACCATATCGGCTGGCATCTTAGCGCGAAAGCCACCTGTATTATTATCGCATGCGCTATGAGGCAACGGTGGCGGCAATAAAACGCGAAGGAGCATAGAGGCACGTCGCGAGATATCGACCGCGTATCGTCGTCGTCGCCGGCGTCCTGGTGCCGGGCGTCTAGGTGAACATCGCGAGCGTGTACATCGGCGGACGGGTCGATCGCAATTTCACGCGAAGCATTAGCAGTAAAGCTCCACCGGTGTAATTATAAACAGAAGGTGCTTTGCGCCGCGATAAATCCCATTCTCGGCTACGTGACTCATTCTCGTTATTTTATTCCGTTTGATTAATTCCCGGCAGTAAAAGCACCGTAAAAGCGCGACGACCCGACTCGGAATCGCGGCCCGTCGGGGCTGCCGTGGCTTCTCTTTCGCGAGGGCAGTTTCGCGGTGATCCCTTGGCCGATGGACGAACCAACGAGCCACTGTTTTCCTACATTGTAAGGATAAAGTCGTAATTTTAACGGAGACGCATGACTCGGGTTTCGATCGACAGCAACTCTCTCTCTCTCATCCACCCTATCCCGGTTTCATCTCGCAACGATAAAACCATCCGTGCTCGTCAACGTCGGAGACGCGTTGTCCAACCGAGAGGAACGGAGAAATCGACGAATTTTTCTAATTGCTGGACGACTCCCTGCCGAACAACCGAGCTTTCGTAAAATCTTTATTATCGCGGTAGTTAGAGTTCGGCTGCCAATGGGGAGCCCTGTAAACGACCGTAACACGGATTTCGGGATATCCTGTCTCCAATACACCCTGCTGTTAATTGCTCGGAGACGCGCTCCGGTCCCCGAGACGCGTATATCGGTCATCGCGACGTCGAATTTGTATACGCGGACGCGTGAAATCCGCGTCGCGACGAGGATACCTCGCGGAACTCGTTAAGGACGTTTCGCACGGATGGAACCACTGGTCGAGGAGCGGACACGCGCGAGCTTTCGGCGTATCGGGCTTAATTAAATGGAGAGGCGTTAGAAGTGGTAGGTCACGGGGTAGGCGCGCGGCGTGGCAGTCGGGAGGCACAAAGAGATCTCGAGGCACAATGCCGCGATTGTTTCGATGGTCGGGACTCGTTACCGTGTCTCTGGTTGCTCGTAAATCGCCTCGTTCCTTCGGCCACGGCACACGTACGCGGGTACGTGCACGAAAAAGGAGCGTGCCCGCGCATTCGTCCGCGTATCGCAGTCGCTGCAGAGAGAAGTGTCAGCTGTAACTTTTATCGGTTATAAAAGCTCGCGATATTATGCTGAGCCAGAGTAAATACGTTTATGCTCTTCGCTTCTCCTTCCGTCCTCCGTGCTGGTCCTGCCTTCGCGACGGCCAGCCACCCCGGCAGAACTCCCGGAGCCTTATCAATCTAATACATTTCGTATTTTATGGTTCCTTCCGCGGAGTGGCAAGCCACGCTCTTTACGGCCGCGTATCCGGCTCTACCTTGTGTTTTGCATTAATTCGACGAGGACCCGGGCACCGCGAGTGGCAAACGGGCAGCGTTGCCTCGGCGCGACGCGAACAAGTCGGTGACGAAAGCGTGGAAAAAGGATTGGACGCGCGGGTCGACGGACGCCGCGGCGTTTCCTTCGCGGTTCGCGTCGAAGACCAGCTGCGGCGAAAAATCGACGTCGCGTCGCGTAACTTCCTAGACGACGATTACCGGCGTCGTCGAATGTCACGGTTGTCGCGCGATGTCGCAAAGTGTAGCAGCGGCCATTACGCGTAATAAGAGAAACCTTGGAGATCCGCGAACGGCCGTTATTACCGGGAAGCGAAAAATCCGCGTGGCCTGGGCGCAACGGTGGAAAAGTATCGGGAAAGAAGTAAATAGCAGGCGGTCGTAAACGTCGATCGGTTGGACGAGGACGGTTAGGCAGAGATTTCTGCGCGAGAACGAGATCTGGTCGGATAGCTGGCTGGCAGACAGCCAATAAATAGGACGACAGGTTCGGTCGCATCGGCACGGGCAATTGCATCCAGGTGGTCCTACTGTTATGACGTAATAATCCAAAGCAAGCTACCCCTAATTCAGAGGCAAACCCGTGCGTAGCCGTAGCCGGCTCACGGGAACATAGTGCCTCTCGTGAGTGGCCGCGTAGTACGTCGTACTGCTCCGGCAGCTCGATGCATGCGAATATGTGCACGTGCATGCTGCGGTGCACGCAGCCCGTAGAGGATGCACGCGTCGATGATGCGTCCCGACCCACCTGACGCCCGTTAACGTCCACTAGACCCGTCTAGATACCCGATCCTGGACCGAACCTAGCCTGAAACTGCGCGCGTTAGCGACTTAATTACGCGGGAAAGCGAATGGACCGATGCGAGAAAGCGCGCTTGGTGCCCTACTCGGATCGGAGGAAAATTACCGCGGAGCTGGCTCGTACTCGCGCGCGAGTGCGCGGAAACTCGTACTCTCGAGGACTCGGCGCGGCCTGTGGGCGGACGTGCGAGTATCGAAAATGTAATCCGAACAAAGAGAATTCGAGGACCGAGCGCGATAAATCATCTAGCGACCTATAGCCTCCAGGGGCGTTCTCTGTTACAAGAGACGGTAATCACCGGGCACCGGCATCTCTATTTTTTTTTTCTCGCGCTAGATACACGTTTTAGAACGCAATCAGCGTCACTCGTGCGGGACCGTGAGCTCGCACAATCGCGATCGAATCAATCGGTCCGATCGTATCTACCGGGAGCCTGGAAAAACGGCTCGACTACGGGGCAATCGATATTATCGTTTACCAGTTCACAGGCGCAGGTATATACTTTCTATTTCCCTAACGAGTGGATATACGCACACCTGTACGCGGCTATCAACCACCTTCCGGGCACGCGTACATGCATCGTGACTTAACGCGTCAGGGCCGTAGGAATATACCTACGGTCGCGGGAGAAACAGTTCACCTCGTAACATTTTCATTCATTAAGACGCTGGATAAATGCCTCGTTCCTCCTTTCGTTCCATTCTTTTCTCCTTTTTTCCTCTTTTTCCTCGCGCGCTAATACGATATCCGACGGCTGCTCGCGAGGCTACGTAATCGCCGGGATTACGAAACGATACGTGGATGAGAGCGTGTTTTAATTGGCGATAAAAGCTGCGCGAAATAAAGCGGAAAATTTACGACCGCGATCATCGTCCAGAGTACAATTAAACAGAAATATCTAATATCTTTCCGGACGATTAGCAGGCTCCTTTTCAGCCTACACACCTGCGATTTATACCGTGTTCCAACGAGTACGTTGCAGAGCCGTTGGTGCAACGCCTATCAAGGCCACTGAACTTGCTACTTGAACCTAGAGCGGCGCAACGCTGCGGTTTTTGTGGTTGCTCAGATTTTATAACGTTTCTTCGGCCTATTCCACCCTCCCTCCCGTCCTCCCGTTTTACCTTGCTCTTATTAGCCACGGGGTTGTACACACCGCGCTACGGTAATCTCTAGACGATAATGATAACTCGTCTTCGTTTCCTGGTGCGGTCAGCGCGGCACGAGCCTCCGCGAGCTTCGTCTCGCGGTTAATGGACGACGCGAGACGAAGAAACGCGAAACTCGGACGACACGCCTCGGTCATAGCACCGAGACTTCCGACATCGATCCAACTTCGACGAGCCACCCTTTACGAATTATCCGCAATCCGACGAAAAAAGTCCTTCTTCTTCGATCAATCGTGTCTGTTTCGAAGGAAGCACGCTCGTGTCGCGTCTACGTGAAGAAATATTCGAACGGAAGAGTACGATTTATTCGTGCTTTGCAGCTGCGTAATAATCGCCTTTGGCACCTGCTAATTAAATCGGTCAATTCGACGAAACGATTTGTCCCGCGGAAAGCCGTCGTTGCCCTAGGATTCTACGCGAAAGTACACACGCGAGGAAGGATAGCTCGGAATATACACGCGATAAAGGACAATGCACGCGCATAAAAGTTGAAAATATAGCGGGAAATGATAGCCGCGCACCGAGCCTGAGCACCACTTTGAATGCACTCGAGCATTCGAATATTTAGCAGAGCCTTTCTCTCCTCCGGCGATTCCTTTTCCAGTGCGCTTCATTTACCCGAGCGTTACGCCCCTTCGGGAGGAGGAAAAAAGGACGAGTTTCCATGGCTGGGGTTGCAGAGAAATTTTCACCGAATCTTCCGACGCCTCATTTGATCCTGGCTCGCAGCTTGACGTACCGTGCACTGCCGCCACTCGACAGCTCCAACGACTTAAACGTCCGCGATAAATTCGACTCTTGCCTAAGGAATCAATCTGGCGTCTCTCTCGCTCCGGCCAAGATTTACCCCGAATCGAGCAAACGAAATACACGCGCGCGTACTTCGAAATCGCGATAGACAGGCGATCTCTCGGCGACGGTTTCGGTAGGAAAAAATTTCGCGAAGCTGAGGACTTAGGGAGAGGCGAAAAATTATTCCCCTTCCCGATCGGGAAACCGAACGTATTTAACTTTCCTATCGCCGGCGTAAAAGTCGCTGCCTCTCGAGCACGCAAAGCGCATCTTATTACAAAGCGCGCGCGAGCTCGCTCGCGGAATGAAAAACGCGCATTCAGAGGGAAAGTAGACTGACGAGAAATAATCGGTAATACCCGTCGGTTAAAGAAGGCGAAGTGCCGAATAAGGGGTTGCTCGACTCAAAAGGATCCGAATCCGAAGCCTACAGAGGACTTGAAATATACGTATATCTGTGCCGTTCTTTACGATATAAAAGACTATAAAACCCTTCATTCTTTCGCTGCCTACCCCTGCACCCCGAGTGACTGATCTTTTGCCCAAAGCGTCGTCGATGCTGCGCCGTAATTAACGATTACAAAGTATTTGGTAGAGATGATTATCAGACTGTGCCGGATCCAGCAGCGTTCTCACTCCATAACATCCGGCACTTTGATGTCCCGACCGTCTCTTGTTTTCTGCTCCATTGTACCGACTCTTACAACCACACGCCGGGGTGGTACACGCTGCGTTTCCATATCGGTGTGCAACCGTGTACAGACGCGTCTACACACGCGGGGCTGGGCCGTTGTTGCGGTGCCTCGACGGCGGCGAGCACAGGCTCCGGCATCAAAAACCCACGTCGATGAAGCGCGGAATTGCGGGCTCCATTCTACGGCATTGTTGGCGGTACGACGTTTTAATTGGCGATCCCCGATCGAGCACTCTTCCACGTCGAAAATGAACTATCACCGTGATACGCGCGTTTTCACCGACGATAAAGATATATTCCACGTAGTTAACCCTCCCGAGCCCGTTTACGCTCCACCATCCACTCGAGGGTTATCCAATATCTTCCGTGGAATTACGTGCACTCTCTAGCATTTAGCGAGACAAGATTGCTCGAGTAGTATCGCCGCGCTTAATACTCGGCTAGTGCTTTTAAGCACCGCGATAAGTTTTCGCGTTGCTAATACGCCGATACCCCTCTGCCTCGCTCCGCCTGCCGCGTATGACAGAGTACAAATTACGCCCCGGACATCGTCCCTTTCTTTCCTCCCCCTTTCGGTTCTATCATTTTTCTCCCTTTCTTCTTTCCCTCCTCTCCGAGCTGACAAACCGGCCACCGCCTGCCCCCACGCCGCGCTCCTTTTCCGCGCGAAAAACGAGCAATCGCGAAATAGCCCGTACGATCGCTCGCATTTTTCCCCGCGAATCGGCCGCGACACGACGGTTAATCGGAACCTGCTTCGAGCCGCGACAACTTGCGCGATCGCCGCCTGTCCCAAGACGGATGACCAACAGCCTGGAAAATACGCGTTCTCGCCGTATCAACGACCAGCCGCGGTGTCTAATGGAATACCGACCTGCCACCTGATACATTAATAACCACCACGCGTTGCACCGACGCGATTTCTATTTCCAGACCTATCGATTTCCACCCCATCCCTCGAATTTATCCTCGAATTGGAAAGAAGAAGAAAGAGAGAAAAAAAAAGAGGAACTCACTGGGTGATTTTATCGCGAGAAAGCGACCGTTTCGATTTAGGGAGTGCGAGAGCTAACTCGAACGGCCTACGTCGTCGTAAGCACTAACCAAGTTAATGACGTGTCAGAATCATAATAGCGCATCATCGTTCGAAGACGAGGTACATAAAGCATATGTTTTAAAGCTTCGTGTAATCGAGGATCGCAGTAAACGCTGGGCGGACGGACACAATGGCAACGGTGGAGGGCCATTAAAGAGGCGCGATTAAATTTAATTATCAAATTTTACGATTATTTGGGGCGCGACCGGGCCGAATGTGTTTGCATCCTCGCGGGACAGCAAAAGGGCGCAAAAAAGCCATGGGGTTCGACGGGGCAAAAAGCGAATTAGAATTTTCCTCGGACGCATGAAAGAGCTAATAAAACTATAAACCTGTCCGGCGGTATTTTCGCATTGTCCGACATTACGATATAGAATACCATAAATCCGCTGCACTTCCGTTCCCCATAAACGCTATTAAACGTCCCTTTGCACAAACGTTGCAAACGAATCGCATTGTCGCGCCTTGCTCTGCCCGACCGATTCCCTAATTTCATCTCCTACCCTCTGCGACTTCTTCGCCTGAAAAAAAAAGTTATCCGACCAGCCCCTGTGTCGGTTTCACCCGTAAAGCCATACCGTGAGCAGCGTTAACTACGACGATTAAACAAGCTAGACCGTTTGCGCGAGAGTAATCGTTTTTATGCCTCTCGTGAAAATCCAAGTCGAACTCGTAGCTTCCTCCGACCCGCCTAGGCTTTGTTTCCGATCCTGCACGTGGGTCAACGTTCAAAATGTGCCGCATAAACCGAAGGCTTAATAAAGCCAGGAATCCGGACTATTCCGTTCGTAGTCGACATTCCGTATTGGATGAGCGACCGTTTACAACCTTTCGACCGTCCTACGAGCCTCGTTCAGTGGCACAGGCAGCAGAAACGGCTCAACACCGAGAGAAACCTACGGTGGGTAGGGACAGAAGAGGGGAACGATTTAACGAAATGAAAAAACAGCGCGCTTAACGTACGCTTTAATGACAGGTCAGGAACAACCGGGACCTGCCAGGTCTCTTTTGGCAATAAAGCAGGCCCGACTTTATCGACCGGAAGAGCTTGGCTGCCGAACGATTTGGACAGTTGGACATTCGACCGACGAATTTCCGGTTTATAAGCGAGCCTGAGAGTCGTAACGCCACGCCGTTAACGATTAACGATTCATTTAGGAACGTTTAGTACGACGAACGAGGGCTCGAAACGTTATGTCGACTGGCATCTCTGCTGGCTGCGATAAGGGAAACCTTTCTTGGAAATGGCGGGTTTGAATATGAGCTTACAGGTTGCTGCAAATTGCCGGGCGTGTTCCAAGGATATTCCCTTTTCTCTTCTCACCTACGAGAAAATGCAAGAGGATAACTCGGCGATTCGTGTTCTTAAAGATATCCGTGACTTGACGTATAAGTTGACATCGTTGATGTTTTCAAATCTACTCCGACATTTAAACGTCGTTGTATCGAACGTTGATTTTTCACGGTGGCTAGATTCGAATTTAAGTTTTGAATTATTACGTCGAAATGTCGAACGGATATTTCCGTTCCTCGTCGGTCTGTTTTTAATCGGAAATTAGGCTCGATTGTGAACGAGCCTGTACAGGCGAACGCCGCCCGTGTAATTCACGTCATTCCAAAGTTAGTGGCGCGTTAAACATACTGAAACGCGTCTACAGAACAGAAGACAATTCGTCGTCTCGTTGTCATCGCTCGAGGTCGTATAACTTGCTCTACTGTGAAATTAAACCAAGAATCGATTAAACGGGGAGCGCTTAAATTAATATAGATGCTCCCCCGGGCGTGCAAAAAGGCGAAACTAATCCGCGTGTAACAATCGATACGATAATAATGATTACGCGTCGAAATATCGTGACATGGGGTTCTGTAATTTCACGAATTTTCTTTCAGGCTAACAGATGTTCACATGCCGGCGGACGAAAAGAGACAAAAGCGACGAGCAGGCGTGTAGCAATATATTTACTACCGTGTCCTCGCAAGTGCATTCGCTGGACGGTAACAGCGAAATGGAAATATGAAATACATTTGGATAGAGAAAGCATAACCGCGCGGATGTGTACCTAAGCGATAACGCCGGGCAATACCGTGCGAAAAAATGGCAAATATGAAACCGCGGGTACATGATCGACTAAAAGCAACCACGTTCCAGTCCATTTCCTAAAGGACCATTTTCGAGAGACGATACCGGCCTGGCATTCCAAGAACGATACCCGACATTCTTCCCAGACAACTAAAACGGTTCGCTGGTAGTTCAAATCTCGTGCATTTAGTATTCCGTTATTTTTTCGCGATTTACGGATACAGGCGCGTACGTATGCTTAATGCAAACGAATCATATCACCGACCGCGAAACAGCATGGCAGAGGTCTTTTAAAACGCGACGATGGCGCCCATCAGCAGACGGACCTTTTTCTTCGGGCGTTAATCCGCGAGAGGCACACGGACGTTTATACGAGCACATTATCGCGGCTAGCCCGCTCACGGTTCCTCTTAACACCTTTCATAGTTGGCATGCCCCTGCTCTTAAAGCGATTGCGAGTGAGTACTTTGTCTAAGTACATTCGCAACAGGATATAAACGTTGCAGATATCACCCTTGCAACATTACCTTTCGCATCTCTTCCTACGTGTTGCGCTTTTTTACAGTCTGGCCCATTTACCGGTTTCATCGAACCAATATCGTTACCTCCTTCCCCTTTTTCATTTTTTCCCGCCTCTTTTCCTCGTGAGCTTTCAAACCGTGACGTACGAGTTTGAACAAAGTTAATTGTAGAATCGGTTATTGCGCGTCCAAGTCAAACGCATGCAGTCCCTTTGCGAATAACTCGTTTCCTTTTTCCTCGAACGCGGTATTTCGGTGAATGGTAATTGAAATCAAAAGCGTTTATACCGGGTATTGTACTAGTACTGCTAGTTCTAACGAAACCTAAGTTAGTTCGGAACATCTTGCACGTTTAAACAGACGCCTAGGTAACGATTTGCCATGGAAAGAAGCCGTTTGGAGAAAACAAAAGGCGATCTAGTGCTCATAAATTCAAATTACGGGGAACATCTTGAAGAATTCGTTGAAGGAATGGCAGGTATAAATCAGAGATTATATTTTTACGGAAAACTGTATAACGTCGAGCGTTCAATTATTCGACACGGCACAGGAAATCAATTACCGTCTGAGCAATCTATCTACAAGCCCTGACAATGACACACGAAGAGAAAGGCTCTTTCCACGGCAGTTCGCAGTCTACCTCTTCTCTGTCCGCGTGCTCCTTCTTTATTTGCCTCTGCTCCCTGGCGAGCGAGGGAAGAGAGTAACCCAGCCATAAATATCCCGTAGGGTAATTAACCCTTTGAGGACTTTGAAGCTTTGACGATTTTAATAATCTTAAAAGACAGCGGGTCTCGTGATTAGTGTTCCTGTCGGCGGATGCAATCGACAGTGCTCCTCTCCACCGATGCTCAGTTCGGTATGCGTGTACATCACAAAGTTCCGCTTCTCTTGGCATTGTACATTGTAATGAGAAGCAGAGATATACACAGGCCAAATAAGAAATGAAATGGAAGCGCGACGAATTTTATATTAAATTTCGATGCAATTCCCTTCTTTTTATTATCTTTCATTCGTCGAATCTGAAATGTCGTAAAGCGTGTAGGAACAATTCGTAAAATGTTTATGGAACTAAGCGAAATGCTGTTCCGAATGTACCGTTGGTAACATTTACTTACTTGCTTCGTGTATTTAAGCGTAACAAAGCTGGTTCATGCATGCTCGTAAAAAAAAAGAAACTTCGACACACGTGCAAGGACATGTTGTTTCGACATGCACAACAGGTTATAAACTCACCGAAGGAAGACACCTGAAGACGATGATAAAGATGGTCCGATTTAGTCCGCGTAACTTTTGCGCCGTACGATACCCCATATAGGTTATGGCACTTTGAAGTATTGGCATAAAAGCAGTCCCTCGTGGTACGACGAAAACAATGAGCGGTGAACATGAAACGACCCTTACTAGCCAATAACACACGTGGATTATTTCAAAAAGCTAATTTTTCTCTGTGACCGTATACAAAGTCAAAGGATTACATACATACGTCATTATAGCGCGCCGTCTGCGTTTTCCAGAAAGCGGAAATCCCATCGTATTTTCCAGCCGTCTGTTTTCCATCCACATCATTCGAGTCTGCGAGCACTGAAAAGCTGCGTCGAACAATGGTAATTCGGGATCCGAAAGGCACACGTATCGGACGAATCATTTACGAGTTGAATCGATACGGTTGCAACGCTGTTGATTTTTCATCGATCGTTACGTTGGCCACACTGCATCTCTGTTCTCATCTTCGAGCCTAGAGTCTCGTGGTTTAGAAACAGTCGATCGTGTATCATATACCGATAACAAGTAGACGTTGTGTCTCGATGTGTATGGCCACGGTCGTGGATAAAAAGTGTTTACGAACCGTGATATCGTAAAAGATCGAGATGGATAAAAATCAGACAACGGAACGCTGTTCTTTTCACGCGATAACGCAGTAGGTCGAAGACGATTGCGTGACGCTGATACATGTAATCGGTGTTTATAAACAAAATTCCTCGTCGCTCTTGGGACACAAAGTGCTTCGTTCACTTTCAGGGTTCACGGTTTCTTATCCTATGATTATTTCCCGATAACCTAACCTGTCAATTACGCTTTCGCGGAAAAATATCTCGAGCGGCGACACGAAATTCGTTTCTGTAGCACACGTAAACCTTCTCGTTCGAAGAAATATATTATGGTGAATGAGTTATAATAAAGAAAAAAAGAAAGCACGGCAATTATTCCTTCTTTCGACTTCGAAGTATATCGAGTCGAGCTTAATCTTCCTTATCGACGTCGTCGATTCGTTTCACGAGTATCTCACACGATCAATCAGTTTTTACGAACACTTTGCAATAGAATTCTTTCCGAATCGATGAAATTCCAATATCGGTTATTTCTATTCGAACGATCCGGGAATAAATACCCTCGGTCTAACCGCTCGGTTTAACTGCGCAGTTTCGTGTCCTTTGAAGAAAAGTCAAGTTTGACATATGTTAACCTAAATTCAGACGACAGCGATGTATTCAGCATCTGTGTTTCAGGGGCGTCGAGTTTACATTCTACAACACATGTGTTTTCAGAGGGATGCGTGTTCCAACTAATCACTCTCTTGTTTCAATACCACTAGCCGAGTTTTACGTCTCAATAACGAGGACAATATTCAGCCTGGCGTAACCGATTGCGCGCGCTTTTCGAACGATATATAACGTTCTTAAAAGCGCACAGCGTATTCGCGTTACAAAACCGCGAAGTGAATTATCCCGCGCGAAGAACAGAAACGTGGATAGAAATTCGTGAGTTATCACGTCGGAAGTAAAACGAAAAGTTTCGACTACTTAAAATATCGAGTATTCTGTCGAGTTCTCAAAGTGACGGAGAGTGATTACGTTAATGACATGGCGGAGTACGCCTTAACGACGGGATAGGTGCAGACTGGTACGACATCGGTGGCACGCGATCCTAACATCAACCACGACATCAACCGTACCCTGTATAAATATACTAACAACGACTAGAACGATACACGACTACTTCCAGGCGAGTTGGGTTTTTTACGACAGGAAATATAGTCCAGACAGCGCGATTCGGTTTTATTACGACGCAGGCATATATCTGTATGCGCCATGCTGACTTATCGACTGTGCAGCACACAACCGTATTGTGTACACAATTCCTGCCTGTTATATCAGTGAAGTACCATGGATGATACGCGTATAAATCCGCAGAACACAGTGTTAAGTGTTAAAGCGACTAATGGAAACAGGTCGTTGGACTTTCTGACACGAAAAGGTAGACGATTATCGGGCCAGGTTGGAAGGAGGAAAGTATATCCACCGTTTCGGTAAGTGCCTTGAATCATAATTATTTCAATCGCGCTCCTCGAGGGAGGCATGCATAAAGGAGCAACATGCTCTCGTATGATAGAGAGAGTGCGATTTGTACCTGAGCGCAATCGAGTTTTACGAGTGCGCGCTATTTCCTTAAGTCGATCATTAGTCAACGCTGAAAACAACGAGGGTGAATAATGATTGTATTATTCAAATCGCCCTTCACCTTTTACAACTTCCGTAATTTTTCTCCGATTCCGCGCGAAGGAAAGTTCGTTAACGCTTCACGGCGAATTAGTCCATTCTTGAATAATTTGATAAATTTGCATCGATTAACGGATTCGTAATTGAATCTAAACCCGAATTAAAAAGCCATTAGATCACACGTGTGATTATTCGAGCAATTTTTTTTCATTTCTTCAAGATTCTTCCTTTTTACCGGGACAAATGAATCTGTATCCTCTCCGTATAGATATTCTCGCTCGTATACTTCGTGCGATGAAATCGAGTTTAAGGATATAGTATTAATTATATCGTTTAAATATATAATAATTACCACTGCCTTATGAAGGCATATAATAAGAATGCTTTCATCGAAGCTAGGTTGGCCGAGCGGTCTAAGGCGCCAGATTTAAGTTCTGGTTCCCATCTGGGAGCGTGGGTTCGAACCCCACACTTAGCAAATATTTTTTTCTTCCTTTTTCTTCTCGAAATAAGTTGTATTCTTGCAAATTAAACATGTTCTCGTAAAAACGAACGATTAATTCGACGAGATTAAGTTGAAAAGTCGAACGAGTAAATAAACACGTTTCATAGATCACGCTATCCGATCTCGTCTCGGGTTTCGCGTAAAAGTCTTAAGTACCAGCTTAACGAGAAAATGACGTTTAAATTAGAAGAAAAATGGTTTCGTTAACAAATCATTAATTGACGGGCTAGAAGCTGATTTGCAATTACGGAGTATCTCCGCGCGGAGATAAATGGTCGGAGCTTTCGCCGAAGCCGGATTCGAAGTGACTCGAGTCTGGTAACTGATGGCAACGGTAATTGAGCCGAGTATAAATGACTTGATGAATAGTCATAGACAATTAGGGAGGCTGAGATAAGGCAGCGAACCATGCACGAGCAACTTTAGCCCGTTAATCCCGTTACGGAGCCTCGCGCACGCCAACGTTTTCGTCTCGGCGTATTTACATAACCGTACGGATGGGTCTCGCCGCGAACTTTGCTGCCCGACAACGTTTCAACCCGGTCGTTCCTTTCTCGTTCATAATTCTCCTCGATCCGCGCGAAAACCGCGCAGAAACCGTAGAAGCTCGATACTACCTGCTCTCTCCGGCTCGAGCGAATCGCGACGGTTCGCCAAACAGTTCCATCGACGTTTCCAAGTTTTGTCAACAGTTTCGCGCGAATGGCCGTACCGGGAAGGAAAAAAGAGCCGATTAAATCGGATTACCGAACCGGTGGGCCAGCCCTTTTCCCAGAAGACCAGGACTCGACACCGTAAAAGTGTCAGGAGAGCACCCTATTCGGAAAGGGGAGGCCGTGTACCGGTATCGAGAAGAAAGGAAGCGCCAAGAGTCGCCCGTTGAAATGCTTGTCACAACAATTTCGCTAAAAAAGCACAACTCCCGTGTGCTCCGGCACAATGAACCCGGGACACTTGTAATTTCATTCCGCCGCATCTGTTGTCATTCTCACGTTACCGCACGAATATCTCGACTTTCTTCGTTGCTTGCACGATCGCTGGTTGCCGGCTCGGTCTCGGGGACGGAGAGGGAGAGAAGGAGAGGTGGTCGCGTTGCGAAAGAAAGGGAAAAAATCAGACGCGCGTATTTCAAGCAACCCTTGCGCGAACGTTGCACAATGGAGCAGCCTCGAAGGTCCCCCCGTAGCTAAGGGGTGCCGTTCCTGTCGATACTGTGGTCGACGTATAAAGGGTCTGCTATGGAAAAAAAGGAAAAAAAGAAAGGGGGCGAACGGCAGCGGGGAGCGGAGCAGCAGGGTAGGTGTCCGCGAATCGGGGTACTTCGCGTTATTTTTTTCCTCTTGCCCTTCTGACTCGCACCGTTCTTCTTCTCTTCTCCTCTTCTCTTTTCGCCTAACCACGTTCATCGATCGACCACCACTTTGCATTACGTAATTCGAATTATCATCAGCCAGAGGCGTGTACTCTTATCGATGTCTCGAGCAACGTCGAGGGGTCGCTGCTCGTTCTCCGCTTCTTCTCCGCTTCTTCGACGCTCCTTCTCTCTTTCCGTCCAATCGCGGTATCACGATAATTCGATTCCGGCACGTCGAAGCGTGAAAGCGAGAAAGAAAGGAAGAAATTGGAAAACAGGTCCACCCTCCGCCGCTCGTCGGAGGGAAATCGTATTTATAATGCTCGCGCATTTCAAGCCTGACGTCCGGTGAAATCGCGTTACCCGGATTCGGAATATTAAATTCATCTCTGTCTTCCCAGGCTATCGCCCCGCGTTATCGTCACCTTAATCGAACCTTAAAAATGCGATTTCATCCCGGCGAGCTGCCACGCGCGAGGGATATCCCTCGGGCCGAATTCGCCGAGATTCCCAACCCTCGACTGTCCCGGCTCGGTGAACCCGGCTCGCGATACCCGGAGTCGTTAAAAAAATTATTTTTTCCATCCGCCGACGAACCCGCGTCTCTTTCACCGGGCGGAATTTACCGCGACAATGGAAACGCTTGTAAATCGTAAATCGGGTGTCAGCCGCGAGAAGGGCTGCGCTTGACGCGGACAATTTCGAGATATCAGGAAGATGAGGCAAAAATTAATCAAGCGGAAACCATAAATAACGATTCGCGGCGAGCGGAGCGTGCTCGGTCAGACAATGGATGACAAATCGCGCGGGAAAGCAAAACAAACCGAGGAACTAGATTGAGCCTGCCTCGATCCGCCGCTGCCTTCCGCCATTGTCATCGATACAGCCCGAGGATCAGGCTGGACATAATCTCCGTCCCGTGGCCCCCGTGTCGTGGAAGAAAAATGATGGTCCTCCTCTGGTTGGACGTCCAGCCGAGTTCGGCTTCCAACGAGTTCCTCGCCGGGGAACTTTGCTCTAGCAACCCTCCGAGCGTTTCTTCTCTCAGCCCTTCGCCGCGACGCGATAATCTCGAGCGTCGGTCGCATGGTTGCACCGTTCGCGGGTGTGTCTCGAAGGAAAGAGCTCCGATCTCCGCGTAAGGTTATCAGAAGGTACGTAAACGTAAACAAGAAGGTGGCGACGGTCGGAGGGGTAGGTTGAGGTCTTTGTGCAGAAGGGAAGATCGGATCGGGGCCGCGTTAAAAAAGAAGAAAAGAATAGTCGTCTTAAGAGGAGGAGGCCATGGCAATCGTAAATGTTTAATATCGTGATTAAAGGCGCTGGCGCCTCTCATTATTATTTCAGTCTGGAGGACATTTCGCCCACAGTCCTCTCTCGCTCCGCGTCACCGCGTTTCTTTTCAATTCTCACTTTCCTTCGTCGGCTTAAAAATCCTCCGTGAAAATTAGCCGCCTAAATATTTAAAGCTCCCCTCCTACCGGTGGCGTTCGTTGCACGGCTCGAACAGAGCACCGCGTCGAATCGGGCGTCGTCGGGGGCGGTGGGGTCGGGACAGCGGAGAAAAAAATACGAACCGGGGAATAAAAAAAAAAAAAGAAGAGGAAAAGGAAAAAGAGAAAAAAAAAGCGGACGAGGAAGGAAAATAGAGGAAGAAAGGGAGAAGAAAGGAGAAGAAAGAGGCGGAGAGAGAGAGAGAGGGAGGAGAGGAGCGGGAATACAAAAACAAGCGTCTGCGGGCCGCGTCATTGTCCCGGGCATGGAGACAGGCGTGATCTCTTCCATCTGATGGATTTCTGCTGCAGTCACCTCTAACCACCTCTGCTCGTCACTTCCCGTTGCGCTTCGTGCCATTGGACACCCGACTGACTTTTTGTTTTAAATCCTTTTCCTCTCTTTCACCCGCTTTGCCTCGTCCTCGCCATTCAGCCGGGGCCCCGGCAGGGCTCGCCCTCTCTTTCCTCTCTCCCTCGCGAACAGAGGAAAACACCGGGGCCGGAGCATCGAATTAACGCGTAATTTCTTCGAGGAGACTTATCACGCGGAGAGTGGCGGAGAGACGCGTACGTGACGCGAATTCCCGTTGCCCTCGAGGAGAGAAACGAATTCGCGGAACAACGACCTCGAGGACGACCACGAGCACGCCGTTTCCGTGTCTCCTCGACCAACCCCGAGCGAGGCAGGACGAAACGAGACGAAACGAAATCGAGGGACGAAATCCTCGCGCTGTTCAATTCGACATTTAAATTCAGCCGGAAGCCCGGAGCGCGCCTAACTCGGGAAAGAAGCGTCCCCGATTGGAGGATGGCCTTTATACCGATCCACGAGAGCTCGGACACCGGGCGGATATTCGTAAATAAAATTTTCGCGAGGGTGACAAAATGGTCACACGCTCCAGTGCTGACCCTATCGGGGTCAAAACTCGATACCTATGCGACGTGATTTTCTCCTCTTTTCTTTCTCCTCTCCTTTTCCTTTCGCTTCCGCGCCGCCTCGCGTAGTCGCGCCGCGGACTCGGGGACGGAATAAAACAGATACGAGATTGCCGGACAGAATATTATAACGGTCCACTGACAGGGGACCAGCTTCTTTCCCTTTTTCCGAGGGAAAATAACGCGCGGAATGCCGGCTGATTTAGGCGAGTCTATTAGATTTCACCGCCCCTTCGCGCGTGTTCGCGATCCGACGCGAGGTGTTCTCTAATTTTCTTCTTTTCTTCCTTTTATTTCTTCTCCCTTTTCCTCTTTTTCCTTCCTCTCTCTCTGTATCTCGTATCTCGTCGCGGATACTCGTTCAAGGTCCGACGTTTCACAAGACGTTACAAAATACGTCACCGCCGTTTTACGACGACTTCGCGCGCTCCTTTTTCTTTCATCGGGATGCACCGGTCGTCCGATGTCGCGACCGTGCAAAATAGATTTACGTAACGGAGCCTGCTGGCAGAATGGACGGCCGATGAATTTGCATGGCGGATAATGGTCCGCTAGAACAATAGGGGGGAAAGGGAGAAAAAAAAAAAAGAAAAACGGAGGAGAGAAAAAAAAAGGAACGAGCGCCGACGGGACAGAGCGGCGGTATCTTTTTTCGCGATCGACCGTGTCTTTCCCTCTTTCCTAGGCGACTGCCGCAACATTTAAACGGTCACGTTTACCTCCGATCAATCAAGGCCTTTATCCCCGCATCGGTGTGTATTTCTTGCATCGTACAACTCATCGGCGGTTCTATTACGTTACGGCCCAGCTATGTTTCTGCCTCTACTGCGTCGTATTCTCCGCGATGATTAATTCTCTCCGGGTTCGCGACGTCGTGTACCCCGCGGCAGCCGAGAACAGAGACAGCCTCAGCGAAGGGGGCGAAGGTGGAAAAAAGAGGCACGCGAGTGGTTTGCGGAGAGAGGAGAGGAGAGAGAAAAAAAAGAGCCTGTCACGGTATATTTCGCGCGATTATTCTCTTCGCGTTTTTCGTCGCGGACAGATACGAGGTATCCGGCCGAGCGATGAGCACCGGCAATTCAAATGATACCATCTTTCTCCGCGGGGCCGCTTTTCACTCGTTTATACGAAACTTTTGCATATGACGAATCGGCCGCTATTACCATTCAATCTCCTTCGCTCGGCTTCGTTTGCATCCTATCAACTCCTCGATGCTCCTCGCTTTACATACGGCCATGGCCATCGACTCGAATACGTCGTGCTTCTCTTCTACCCTATCCTTCTCCCTATATCTCTTCTCTTTTCCTTTTTCTTCTTCCTTCCTCTCCTTTTTCTCTATTTTTTTTCTTTTCCCTTTTCCCTTTACGATAGTCGTGTTTTCGTTTGTCGTGTCAGTGGTCCCGAGATCGGTGCACGCTGAACCGAGTCGATAATCGCACTGCACGTGTTTGCAATCGCGAAGTCAATCACGTGCCATAAGCGCGCAGTTGCTGTACGTTTCGAAGCGCAATGTGCAGCGTGTACGCTTCGATTACTGGTGATCGTAATTGTGTTGCACGCGTGTGCGAGATAATACCAGCCAGTTGAAAGAGCGAATGTTACATTCGGTTCACGTGGAAAGTTAATACAGCGAGCGGGACCAGGTGGGAGGAGATGGTACAGATTTCAGCCGATATTGATAAATATCGGAATAAACGTGTTTCCACGACTCGAACCGCGAAATTCGAGATAATTATCGCGATGCGCCTGCGAGTAGGGAAATAGAGTATTATACGAATGATTTTTAAATTGATCTTGACCCCCTTCTCTTACCGTTTAAGCTCCGATGATATACGGTATAGTCGACATAGTCGTTACGAGTCGTTTCGCAGCGGAAAATAACACGTAACTGATTGCGAGACAGAAAGATATCGGCGAAAATTTTTATCTTCGGCCCCATCCGCGTCTCTNTTATCTTCGGCCCCATCGACGTCTCTCGTGTTTATGTTTGCCTGCACGATATCCTAGTAGAGTAAACGTTTGATAGCAGTACTCCGAGTGTTACTGGACTCGTGATAATTCGCTCGTCTCGAGCAGGTGTCATTACGGGTCATTTGCATATCCGAGAAAAGGAGAAAAAAAAGTTGGAGATGCCGGGGATCGAACCCGGGGCCTTTCACATGCAAAGCGAACGCTCTACCACTGAGCTACATCCCCGTTTTTTAAACCGATCCTATAAGTGGAAGTGGAGCTTTCTATAATTACTATTAATTACTTTGAGTAATTTTCAACTCGTTTGAAATTCGATTACGCTGTACAATCAGATTTAATTTATTCGCAATGGTGCATTTGTGTGGTTCTTAGAGAGGAATAGTCGTGCACGTCGATGAAATGTTTCGATCGCGGACATTTGCGGTAAATGGTATACCGATTACGTTTTAATCGAGATTTCTTAACGAGTTACCTGTTTTTCGTTTGTTTATTTGATGTTTTAGATAGTTGTAAATATATCGCAACAGTCTGGTAGATTTACGTACAACTTCGTAATCGAATCAGTCCTCGACTCTATATCGGTAATGTTCACCGAGTTATGGTAGCGATGCTCATTCTCAAGGTCACATTTCACCTGTATATTTATCAAATCTTTTCAAAGGTCTCATGGTGTAATGGTTAGCACTCTGGACTCTGAATCCAGCGATCCGAGTTCAAATCTCGGTGGGACCTTAAGTTTTGGATTTTTATAAACAAAATTTTTGATCCTGCTAACTCAAACTACATTCTCTGCTCTTTAATTATCCGTTCCACCGTAGAAATCGTTAAACGACTCTTTTCGACTCGCAAATACCTTCATTTTCCAAGGTATATTTCAAGATAATGGGAATTCGATTAATCCTCGAATATTTTATAATATAAGCAACAATAACAATTGAAATATACATCTCGACGTATTCTTACTTTGACATTGCATATTTTACATACGTTAACTTGCGTTACGTGCATCGCATTCGATTATACGCAATGATATGTTGCTCTAAAAGATTCAGGCGATGAAAATTTGTATTACGCGCCGTAATTTCACGCGACGACAAATACGATCGATTATCGATCGTCGATACGTTCCTGCAGAATCGGCAAAATATATACGTTTATGTATCCGGTATTTCCGTCACGTTGCATATATCCGCGCGATGTCCAATTAGATAAATTCGCGCGTTACTCGGCATGGACGATGATTGATGGAAAAAAGATGGGAAAAAAAATATTTGACAGCGGTGGGATTCGAACCCACGCCCTTACGGACTGGTGCCTAAAACCAGCGCCTTAGACCGCTCGGCCACGCTGCCTTCGGAAAGCTCCCTCTCTATCTCGGTACAAAACCGTCCTGCTACTATATATATTACATAACTCGCTTTAGTTTATCGTCAGACAAACATTTCCCATTACGCTCCGCTCGAACGACGTATACAATCGTATTTACTACCTCCGATCGATAATTTTTCACCTTTCCTCCCCGATAACGCTTTTAATAGAAATTTACGCAATACAGCTGTATCCTCGGTGAAAGTGCGAAACACGTTTTTCTCGGTAGACAATGGGCTATTTACACGCGAGCCGCGATACCTGTCAAAGCAGCATCTTGAGCAACGAGCGAAGCACTTTTCGGTTTCTTATTCGTCTGTCAAAAATCTCGATCGAGGTAGACCTTCTCGTGGACTGAACCCACCGGTCTAAAGGTTCCATTTCCACGGAACGTCTCTGCATTCGCGCTGAGATATGACCTATCTTCAGGAATTACTTCTCCCGGGGCAGGGACGATTAATTAAGTCAACAAACGGGCAATTAAGGCAGGAAGTCGGCGTCTCGCGGCAATGATTAAACGGTTTCATCGCGACCAGCCGATGATCCGCGCAGGTTATCATCATGATAAAGAGGTGGTCTCGCTTTCGGCGGTCGTTATATATATAAATATGCATCCGGCAGTAACGTGCAACGAAGAGCGTGGATGCGTTTCTAGTCTCGGGGGTTATGCAATGCAGCGAGGAATCGTGTTTCGCGTAACACGGCCCTAACCATTGGCGTGGTTAAAAAGAAAAGTGGAGAAAAAGAGAAAAGATGGGGGTAGCTTAATTCGCGGGGAACGAAAATTTTTACGATCGATTTCGACGGTCGTTACTCTCGACGTGGCTTCTTTTCCCTTTTGCTTGTTCTTTCCCTCCTCCTTTTTCTTTTTTTTTTTCTTTCTCCAAAGGTACGTTTGCACGTTCGGCTGGCCAAGTGGAGGAAGAAAAAGAAGCGACGAAATCGGCGATGGTACGCGCGGACGTACGTCATTATGGTCGCGAATCTCTTCGTTTTTATTTTCCCTTCCCGGTAGCGGCGCGATAACATCTCAATATAAAAATTCATGCTCATAACGCGACTCCGAGTGGGTCTTCTTATTTTCCTCTTCCTTCCTCTCTCTCTCTCTCTCTCCCTCGCTCCCTTTTTCTCCCCCTCGCCCTTTCCCTCCTCGCTCTTTCTCCTTTTTTTTCCTTTTTTCTTATCACGTCCCCCGGGGACGACGAGCGTAAAACTGACGCTTTAGAGAGAGAGAAAATGCCGGCCGTGCCGAAACGACTGCAGACAGATCGATAAATTCGCGTGAATATTCGTGTAGCTGATAAGCCGGCGAGATAAGCCGAAATCGGTCTTTGCAAGTGAGGATCCCCTCGTTACGGGGTCGGAGATACGACCGCGTTGCAAAATAGAAGATAAATCCGACGCTTTCGTATTCTTCCCGCCGATGTTTTATAACCTAGCTTCCTTCTTCCGTTGATATTTTCATTTTTCCTCGCCGCGGTTCCGTTTGTCTATCCAGCGAATAAATGATTGAATCGTGAAAGACCTCGGGGCTCGAGTCTTGCCGGCGTCGACATCGTGACTTTCTTTTCGTCGCGATTTTCCTCGCGATTTTCCTCGCAGACGAAAACGATCGCGTACGAGTACCCGATGGATGACCGGATGGATAGGATATTGTTCGCTTTAGGTTGACGGAAGGTTCGCGACAGGAGCGTATACCTGTTTAGCATCGCGTTTAGCAGAATCACGCCGCCACTTTAGCCTAATACTCGTGGCTGTCGCGGTAAATGATGGATCGTTAGCGGCGTCGGTGGGTGCCGCGTAGATGATCCCGATGACTTGCACCGACTGAATTACGTCCCGCATGTTGCATATCATAGAGAAAATCCTTGCGCGTATATCAGCGTGCAGGGAACAAGGGGCGCTCGCGGAGGCGGGTTCATCGGCCATGGATTCTCGTGAAATAAACTGCTAGAAGCCAATTGGGGATGATAAATCTATTATTTTCGGCGAATCATCGAGAAGAGGGAAAACGGCTCGTGGCCGGATAATAGAGGCCGGAGGAGCGCACAGGTGCCGGGGCCCGTGACTTCCAGCTCGTTCGTTTCGGTAACGCGGAATCATCTCGGCCCACTGACGATTAACCGGATCGGTACGATTATTTCGCGCGTTAAACGTTCGTTCCCGGGACCGGATCGAAACGATTCGTATCGGCGCGAGTATCGCGATGGAAAAATGAAAATAACCAGTCGGCCGCGAAACGATCGGTTTCGACGATACCGCGTGGGCGATTTATCGACAGCTCGCTGATCGATGCTGCCACACGCGAGTGTACCGATAACTGGCTGGCCCCGTGGAAAACGCAGCCAAGGGGACTCGGATAAAACGCGGCTCTCCTCGAAACGGCTCGTTAACGGGCAATGGCCGGGCTTTCGGCATTTTCGCGAGGCCGTGCGCGCACACCCGACACAATGTACCGGCCATTAACGAAATACTCGATGAGTACGTATCGAGCATCGATCATTACGAGACCGCGGGCTTCGCTGGATATTCCGGTAACGGCCTATCGCCGCAATAATCGTCAACACGCGCAATAATCATGTCGTTTAATGACAATTGATGAGGACCAGGAAATGTCCGTGCTTTAACATCGAGCCGCGTGTCTATGCTTAGCCGACTATATCCGCGCGATACGCGCGAGATAACGCGCGGCTGTGCGGGTGCGTAAACGAGTAGACGGGCGCGTACAGGTGCGCGTGCCTCGCATCGCGATGGCTACACACGCGGCCAACAGCGGCACGATTCTATTGTTGGCGTTCGGATGTGCCATTACGCGCGATCAGTCAATATTTTCTCGTAACTGACCTCCGTTTCGATCGGCCGCGCGCGGCCTCGGTGTAAACCCGAAATAGACGGTGCAGATGGGCGAAACAAGCACGGGGCTTGCGTGTTTCCGGCCCGAAGGCGGCCTTCCCGTTTCCCGAAACACCGTGTTACAACGGGGAATATTTTCGCGTAACTGACCTCGGGCGATTCCGGATGCGCGGTGATGAAGTGTCTATATGCACTTCATTGCACCGGTTCCGGTACAAGCTACCGCGCCTCTGGGTAACCTCTGGAAACACAACGTTACAACCTTCTCAAATATTTGCACCTTCCGAATCGAATTACGCTGTTTCTGTTTGTCCCGCCGCCGAGATATCGCTCTTTCTACGTCAGCGCGCTAATTAAAATGTGCATATCGAAATCAGGCCTCCGGTACGATCGACGAGCACGCGCGTTGCATTCATAATTAACACCGCCGCGCCGGGTTTAATATCGCGACTCGCGAGACGGTAAACCCCATCGTCGGCCCCGACAGCTAGCTTTCCGGAGAATTTTCCCAGACGCCGCTAACCTTACCTTTCTTCTCGCGCCTCCACGCGTGTTACGCGAATTTTAATCTCTACTTCACTTTAATTACTCGAAAGCGTGACTAAGCAACTGTTTGTTTACGTATCTAATTCCTTTGACGAAATAAAGATAGGCGGATTTAATCGTACAATTCACCGTTCAATTTCTAATTTGGAATTCGACCTCCTCAAAGTCGTATAATAATGTCAACGCCTCTAGCTACTATATAACGCGAGATTCGCGGTAGGGCAATGGTCAGAACACGTGTGTCACAGGTGAGACCGTGGCTCGTAGGTAATCCCCAAACGTAAAATCCCGAGTCCAGCTAGCGTTTCATTTTCGCCGGTGTCTTGCTGTCTCAGTTGCGTGTTATTCTCCGTCGCGCTCGGACGTAGCGGTTCGTTGTTCCCGACGTATATCGACGTGCCTGGACGTGTCCGACATTGCTGTTTACGACACGCGCCATTGGAACGGAAATGGTAAGACAAAGGATTCCAAATCGACGAATATTCAAGAAATACTATTTTGTAACGTTCCATAGTCTTAATTAACTATCGGTAAACAAATTTCTTGAAAAGCGAGCTATTCCAAAGTGACTCGTCGCCGCTTTTTGGTATTGGAAATACCTGTTTCGTTGGTATTTCGACGCCGATTCCGCCCGGCTTTAATATTTCCGGCTGTGCGAGCCATCCACGCAACGCATCGGAAAAACTGCCCGATTACCGGCAGGATTATCGATCGATTTGTGCACCGAGTAATTTGTTCACCGTGTCCACCTGGACACGCGTGTACCGCGCACCTATGGGGAGCTCGTCTCCCTGCAGATAGGATATTTTTCGGTCGAGTTGCACGGCTTGCTCGAGGCCAGGCAACGAAACTCGCGCGTACACGCGTGAACCGGTACACTCGAGTCGAGGGTAGCCCGCGACGCGGTAATCGCCAGAGTAATTTCGCGTGGGCAATTTGCGAGGAAATGTAAAAGGAAAAAGTTTCGGCCCCGACACACGTCCGACTCTCGGCCGATTCTCGATCGCGAGCTGACTAGCCCTTCCCACGATCCCACGCGAAACCGGCGTTCACCTGCATCATCGGGCAAACCTCGTTTCTCCGCTGTAATTCCATTTTCACGCAGCCCTGGCGATCGTATGACTCGATTTTTCCACAATTTCTGCGCCACCGCCGGTGACGGGGTGGCCGGCGAGGAAGAGGCGAGGAACAGCCGAGGGGCGGCCCGGGGAATTTCAATTAAATTACTCGTTCGTCTCTATTTCTCCTTCCGCCGAGTATCAGCGTGCGGGAGGGAACAAAAAAATAACGCGTTCACCCCTGTCCAGGATCGTCGAGCGCCGAGCGTTGACGAAGTTTTCGTCGTTTGCCTTTAATGGCCGCGTCCTTTCGACGCGCTCTCGCGAGATTGCCGATGATTAATCAGCCCCGGCAGCCCCATTTTTAGCCCGCGAGCACGCGACCACGATTACCCCTAAGCGAGATACCATTTCCATTATTTTCTCCCTTTTTCCTCTTCCATTCTCCCTTTTCCGTTTTTCCTTTTATTCGAACTCCTTCGCCCGGTCGAAACGCAGGGAGAACGATCACAGGTGGATAGCTGCTCTGCCCGACGATCGCCGAAAGCCGGAACACGCGGAATTCGCTCGATTAAACTAGACTTATCGAAACGCGTCGGATTTCACGGACGAACCTGTGCGTCTGTTCTTTCCCTCGGTAAACAGGAATTCTCCTGCGACGGAAGCGCGTAGGAAAGCAAAGTTGGTGGGCTGCGAAAAGAAAGGACACGTAACTCCCGGCAACGCGAACAACGTGGCTAATAACAGCGATAAGAGGGAAGCAGCGGGTATTACCTGCCGATGAAAGCGGTCGACGGCGCAGCGAAGTTTCTCGGCGTGGGTTGACGCCGTGGGAATCCCCGGAGAATCGACGTATGACGTAATGCCGAAGGAATGGCGCGCAACCCTCTACTCCCTGTCCTTCCCGGCTGCGAACCCTCTTCCACACCGACGCAACCCCTTGCTCGCCACCTCGCCACGGCGTCCTCTAATACAACGGCCGCGCGTACGCGAGGACAATGGCGGTGCGTCGTCGTCGTCGGCGAGGGCGGAGGGCTCTGATTTTCTCCCTCGGTGCATCACCGATAAATGCGTTTAGCTCGAGAAGCGAACCGCCTGGGCCCTACGGCGCGCGCGTACGCGGTGGCCCGGGGTCCGCGTCGCGGCGCACCGGCCGTGTCCCGTTGCAATCGGATGCAGTTTTTGCGCTAACCGGATTAAGAAGGAACGTTGAACGCCAGCCGGGAACCGTGTTATTCCGCTGCAGTCAACACGAATCTGCAGTTACGTGCAATTTTTAGCTCCCCGCGTCCTTTATTATTTCTTTTCCTTTTTTCCGTTTCGCTCGCGCCCGACGACCATGGCCGCCGCCGCCGACTCTGCGAGACAGCAAGAGGAAAGGCATTCGAACGAACGAACGAGCAGCAACCCCTTCGGGGCACGTTACGCACGCTCGATCGGCGTTCATTCTCCGCGTTCCCTCCACCCGTTTACCTTCCGATATATTTCCGCCGCACCGGTGTTTCGTCTTTGTTTCCCAACCGGCGCCGTGAAAGAAACGTGACGCTCCGAACGATTTGCTGCCGGTATTTAATTCGACCGAGAGGAGAATTTTCCGCGGCCCTCCTCTCTGCCCCGCCTTTCCCTAGGGCTGTATTCCTCGAAAACGCTCTACGGGGAGTAATTAAAATTTAGCTGTAAACCGGACACGGTCGGTCATCGAGTTTCCCGACTTTTCCCTCGGCGGTCTCGCGGCCGTTGCTTTCGCCGCGGCGAGAAATCCTGGAAATGCCTCTCTAACCGGCGCGACAACGGTTGTTGTCGTTGTTGGCCCGCGCTGACGCCGGGAAACGGCGTGTTCCGGTCGTTTAATGGAATCGTCGTGCATTCTCCGAAAATTAAATACGGAAACCTTAATAAAATCTTTGCGAATTCCGCGATTCTCCGGCTTCGCGAAACGCGGAATATTCGTCCGGTCGATGGACCGCGGTTGCGGGGTTTCCGAGGAGGAGGAGGGAAAAAAAGGGGGAAATAAATAAATAAACGTAAAAGGGAAGGAAAAAAGGAGAGAAAAAGGAGAGAAAAAGGCGAGGAGGAAGGTTCTGATTGCTGATACCGGACGACCGCGCGCTCGAGGGGAATCGATGATTATACGTGTGCTCCGCAGCTTCCTGTTATTTCAATTTACCTTCGTGCTTTTTTACGCGAATATCAGATTTCACTGCATAAGCCACCGTCTTTTCCTTTTTCTTACTTTGATTTATCGGCAATCAAGATGAAATTGCGCAAAAAATATCCCATAAGTGCACGGTTCGAAAAATGTTGTTGCCATTTTTTGTTCCCGGCCGGTGCTTATAATGTTGCCATTACGGCATTTCTTGCCTGGCCCCGCGATATTCGTGTCAATTATTTTATTTCGCGATTAATCTCGTCCCCATACCGCGCGTTTATACGAATAGAAAATCCAGACGACTCAAAATTCAAATTACACCGCACGTACGGTCTTTTCGCGCGAAATTGCAGGGTGCAACGTTTCGATACAAAGTACCGCCAGGATATAAACTCGAATGTCGTACGAAAAACGGCGGGGGGGAAAAAAAAAATGAGGGAAAAAAGGTTGGAGATGCCGGGGATCGAACCCGGGGCCTTTCACATGCAAAGCGAACGCTCTACCACTGAGCTACATCCCCTTGTTGAGTTGTGAGTATCTTTACGCCGTAGTTGAGGCCCATAAAAATAATCGCTCGTATAAAGATAATTGCGATATTTATTCGAAATATTTATAATACGAGGCGTATTAAAATCATACGGTCGCTCGAAATTACTCGGACAGATGACGAAATATATACGTATATTTCTTCACGCGAATATTCACGAGTGGCAGAAACCAGGTGTCCCCTCGGAATTAATTCCACCAGCCGTAATTTCGATATTATTAACAGATGCACCGCACTCGAAAACGTAACCTGCAATTTCGTGCCCGCTCGGGTACCCCGCATAAAGACCTGTTACGCGAATTATGAGTGGCCTGGAGGTAAAATCGATAGTCATCTATCGCAATTGCGGGCCATTATTGCTACACATCCACGCGGGGTTGGAGTACCCGCGGAAGAATTACGAGGGTGGCTGAAAGTCACCCCCCGTCGCGTGACTTATGCACCGACTACCTCTAACGAAGATCTATCGCTCGATGCACCGTCACTTTCATCCGCTGCCCGCATTTTTTTCCCACCTTTTCCACCCGCGTTCTGCCGCGAAAAATCGGTCACCGTGGAAATCGCGATCGACTCACCTCTCCTCGCCGATTCGTTCCTTCTCGTCGCTGAACTTTTCCCTCTCAGTCTCTAACGGGTCTAACCGCTTCGATCCGAGTTCAATTTCGATTCGTGGACGCGCGAGAAAGGTGAAGACCCCGGTGGCGAGTGAAAGGTAGATTTACAATGAGGAAGATGCCACAAATCCCGTGCACAATAGGGCCGGCCCTTTGGAGGGAGGCAGGTTAGAAGACACGGCACGAAAGTGACCATGGAAATAACGTTGGCCGGATCCAGCGACACCTTCTCAATAGATCCACGCGTTACGCGCGGCTACGTAGAATAGGTAAAAGTGAAAGTAAGCATTCCCCTAGTGCTTTCTAAAGGCCAAGATGTTTATACGCGCGGCGCAGAATGGAGGCATTATAATAAATGACGCCGGTTTCGCCGCGAAGAAAGAAGAAGGAAGTCCGCGGGACCGACGCGACCGGACCGTTTCACCGGCTCAAAGAACTCGATAACTACTGCCATCCATTACGCGTTGATACCTTCTTAATTATGTCCGCAGAGGTGTAAACCAGTCTGTTACACTCTCGACTAGCTGCGAGCGAACAGGATACATCTTAATGATCGCGTTACGTTTTTTCGTCGGGCCCGTAACGCGACTCTGAATGAACGCCGCGAACGCCAGTCAGAAATCACGGAAAAACGCGTATAAACGGAAATCACGATAGTTTTCTTTTTCCTTTTCTTCATTTTTTCGTCGATCGACGAGCTCGTCCCGCGTGGAAAAAGTCGATATCCTTTTGACAACGTAGTAACTCGCAATCCGATATCCCCCTTTTAAATTTTCTGTATGCCTAAAAACTTGATAAATCGTAACGCGATACGTGTAACGCGATATTTTAGAGGCGGACGAATAAGAACGAGCATTCTTATCGTATAAATCCGAGAATCTCTCCCTCTTCGGAAGTCCGAAGGCAAAGCAAACAGTAACGTGAGAATGATAGCGCAGTGTTTTAAAACAATACGTCCGGGTCGCATCTTGGAAACATGGCGGACCTCGGTCTCGTTCCTTGGTACACGCGCTTCCTTGTTCGGTGAACAGAGAAGAAGAAAATAACGTCTATCCGTTATCCGTCAGTTTTCGAGAGAGAAAGAGAGAGAGAGAAAGGTTGCCGGTATCGGCTCGTACGAACGCTCGCGAATCCTCGGTTGCCGAGAAGAAGTTCTTAAGCCCGACAAGAACCCCTTTGTTCACCGAATTACCACCTTCCAGCGAGCCGGTCGGTGTTTCGTAGAACGCCAGGCGATATTAGCCCCGAAGTCTTAATCCTTAATTTTCCGAGTCATTGCCCTGCCCCCTGCAGACTTTCGAGCCGACATACTTGCCGTCCTTTGAGACTAACAATTAGCGATATTAATCCCGGTAGCCTAACAGCGGAGAGGCACCCAGAGGCCTACGTCCTATTACGATTTAACACCAGAACCGGCCTCTCGTAAACATTCTTTTAATACCGTCCCTTTCCCTCTCTCTCTCTCTTTTTCTTTTTGAGCGTCTCTGATTCTCTCGCTCTCTAGCCGAGACCGTAATATACGGGCGTGGGCTGTAAAGCGGAAGGGAAGAGCGAGAGAGAGAGGGTGTTTCGCAATTAACGGGCCTAATTATCGAAGAACGAGCCCCGGATGGTCCTGAAGGAACGCGGCCCCCAAAGAGCCCCGGCGTGCATATTTTATTCTTAGTATCCTTAAGTCGAGGACGAATGAAAGAAATAATCCCGCGATAACAGCCCCGGACTCGCGGGAGCTCGGTGTTTACACGAAAGTAACCTGCAGTAGCCGGCCGCCCGTGGTGAGAGGCTCTTTTGTACGCGCGTTCCTCTTCGAGAAAAGTTCTCTGTAAATACGGTCCGTCTTCGAGTTTCCATTCGGTATCAGCGGGGACCGGCCGTTTCTTTACACACGGAAGATAAAGCGACGAGGGAATCGGGCCGAGATAACGCGTCTCCGTCGCGAGCGTCGCAACGCGCGTTCCTCCTCCGTTCGACGTGACCAGATTTACTTAATCCCCGGATCCGATGGCAAACCTATTCGCCATCGGTCCACGCGCGATGGAAATAAAATTAAACCTCGCGAGCGTCTCCGCTGGCTAATGACCGGAACAGAGAGAGATAAGCGGCACGATAAGGAGCGTTCCCGTGGAACGTGACGTGCCGATTCCGCGATTGGACGTGCCGTATGCAAAGCAGCTCCGGGTTTTTTTACGACGATGGGACCGCGAGCGGAGACCTCCCGCCGCGACAAGTGTCGGCAGCCGTTTCGTCGCAATTACGTAGCCCTTATCGGCCGCTTATCAGCCGCGTTGAGCAAACCCGACGTTAATCCGTCGGTCGATACGTCGCTCGGGTAATCTGCCGATAACAAATGGCCGCAGCGTGAATAATCGTCGGCCCGGCGAAGATCCGCACCGTTTCGTTCTACTCTGCCGCGTTTTATCGTCGCGGATCCATCCAGCTGTGCCTATTGCGTAAAAGCGGATCGCTCGGCCTCTTATTTGCACGGGTGATCGATGCGCCTTATCGACGGTTAGTGTTTCAATTCCCACCAGTTCCCAGGATCGGCTCTGGCCCGGGCCAGAGCTTTGGGCTAGCTCCAAAAAAGGAACTCGGAAACGGGAATTCGTCGGGATTGTATCGTCTCATCGATCGAACGACCGTTCGGTTTCGTCGAATCGAGCAATGAATCCGCGACGTGTCGGTGTGCCCCGGTTGGAATTCTTACGGAAGAAGGCCGAAAGACGACACCGTCAACCCCTTCTGCTAGGCTTTCCTGTTTCACGAAAACGATTCGCTTCGCCGAAATCGGCGTGCGACTAGAAACGCGCGCGCGTCCGTCTGCCATTACGGAATTCTATCGCGCGTTTACCTGGAAACCCAGTTCCAGCGCATAGACCGACGGAAGTCCCTGAACTAACCCCTTTGAAGCTTGTGTTGCATTCCAGGTATCAACGCTCGAAACCGGATCGTTTACGATAGTTACATACGCGCTCGTAATCTGCTCGTTGATCTAATCGGTCTACCGCAATTGTCGCAAACGTATCAATTCGATGATACTTTCAGAGCTAAGTTTGTTATCTCGATCGTTATCACGATCGTTGCTCCCTGCGTTTCGTCATTAACATCCGCGTGACTAATCGAGGCAGCCTTGCACGATGAGAAATCGATACCCGGAATTTGTCACGCTTATCATCGGAGACATTCGGCCAGCGGATAAATACGAAGAACCCTCGAGCGTACCTCTTTCGTTTTCACGGTCTCTCCCACTCCCTCTCTTTGTCTCTCCCTTTCGCCGTTTTTTCAACCCTAAATTTCATTCCCAGAATCCGTTTCCGCCGCGTGCCTGGTTGTAAAATCAGTACATCCGGGTGTCAAAGCGATGTCACCCGAACGGGTATGCCTGGCTACGCATCAGTTTTAAATTCGATCAATGGGTGATACCAAGCGTGAAACGCTTTTAGGGTTGAAACTTTAAAGGCCAGCTCGCGAAAGAGCGAATCGCAGTTACAACCGTGAAACTGGGGGGTGGTGGCGGAGCGGGTTGTGGGAACTCGGTGTCGAGTGCAGCCGGAACCGAAAGGATATTCATTTCGAACCCCCGGCACGTTCCAATATCCTCCTTTTCCGTCGCGCGTCGACTCGATGAATGGCGAAATCTTCGAAATCTCTGACAAAAGGAGAATAAACATACCTGCCGCTGTGGAAACGACTGCGACACCGGGGCTTTTGTCACGCTGGATTTATCGTCCGTCATACGGTAAACTGTAAATCGTGCAACCGGCGTGAAAAACGTTTCCCGTGAATTTTGTTCGAGATAAATTTCCGCCGCGTAATTGCATAATGTCATCCTGGATGATATGCAAACGACAAGTGGTAAATTCCTGGTGTCACGGTGCACGCTGTGCTCCATGTAAAACGCGTGTGTCGATATAAAAACGCCGACCCATCGTGCCTATATTTCTTTTTTTCTACCCCCTCCCCCTTTTTCCCTTTTTTCCCCTGTTTCCTCTCTTTTCCCCCTTTTTTTCGCGGTACTTTTTTAACATCGGTGATTGCTTCGCGTACGGGTCAATTGACCGGGCTCGACCCAGAATTTACAAATTCCCCGATCACCGGCCGCGATGCGCCCGTGACAGGGTGATTTTGTAATACAAACAAAAACCATGGCGGTNAATTCCCCGATCACCGGCCGCGATGCGCCCGTGACAGGGTGATTTTGTAATACAAACAAAAACCATGGCGGTGCACAGAGTGCATTACGGTTACAGAGGGCAGGGAGAGAGAGAAAGAGAGAGAGAGAGGGAGAGAGAAACGTTGCCTGGCAACGTATCCACGCCCGTGTAATTCATTTTGGGGAACTTTCTCTGTATGCAACCCTCTATTGCACTCTCCCTCGCGCGATGCACTCCTGCCACTCTTCGCTCCTGGTCGATGCACACAAACGATAGATGCACCCAACTGACCGACGAACGGAATCGTAGTGATCTGATTTTAAACCAATCAACGGCGGTTTCGCGCTTAATTTACAATCAGACCTGATTCGAATCGTTCGTTATACGACGTCCAACTGCAAGCGCCCCTAATGAAAATATTTTAATCGATTGCCATACAATTGCCAAGTTCGTTCCTCTCGTTGAAAATTCGAGCAGGGTGGTTGGGTTTATAAGGGGAGGAGGCGTAGGGTAGCGGCCGATATTCGATTAAAAGTCCACAAAGACAACAAACTGCATTTCGATTTAAACGGCCAGCGTATAAAACGTAATTATATCGAATTAAACGATATCGTTATACTCTATTCGGCGTTGCAACGCTCGCGCGACACCGCTCGGAGCGGAATCGCGAGCTCGGAGCTCGACGAAAAGACGTCTGTTTGTTTCCGCGTGCGCAACGGTGGCGTGCAACGACACCGAGATACACTGGGGATAATAATTCCCGAACAAGGACACCTGCGCGCGATAAAGTAAATCTAGCCTTTGGTTCCATTGTCCCGCGGCCACCCCTGGTGCTCGCCGCGGCGATCACACGCCGCATTAGCCGACTATAAAAGCGCGATCGACGACGATGCGCTAACGAACGGTCGCATACATGAATTTTTAATAAATCCGCCGGTGCTCTATTAGGGACAAATCGTGCCGAAAGCTCGCTCGTGCCGCGAGGCCGCGCGAATTAACCCGTAACTCGGCCGCACGGCGCATATCGCATGATCAATTGCTCGATAGACCGGCGCGATAAAATAACCGAACAAACGAGCGAAATTCAAGCGTACGTGCAGCTCCTCCGCGGCCACCGCTAATTAATGATTCTATTTAACGTACCAACTGCCCCGACAAGCATCTACTTCCCTCGAACAAACTACTCGCGCTATCCGACGATCGCGCGCGACCGCGTTCCGTGCGCGAGCTCCGATTAGAAGGTGAAGAATGCGCGGCGTAATTCACCGAGACGAGCGTGCCACGCGGAGGCTCGAAATTTCTCGGTAGGCGAGCGAGGTAGGTCGCGTATCCGCACGCGCTATATACGCACGGCATGCGTGCGTACGTGCGTGCGGCTGGCGCGTGCGTGCGTGCATATGCGCGGGCCTGAATTGCGTGAGGTTCGCGCTTTAATTTAGCAAAGTACCTTGTCCGTTCCGCTCGGCGAAAGTGCAAGGGGTGCACCCTGCGCGCGCGCTCCACGCGATCCTTCACGCACCCGTTCCGTTGCGTAACGAGTCTCTACCCTGGCATAGATGGATAGATAGACCCAGGTGAGAAGACGTTCGCCTAGCCCCTAGTCTTCGACGGTCGCGCAGATCCAGTCGCGAAGGCCGGAAGCGACGAAGGATTATTAAAAGGTAACGAGGACTCGCCTTCTGCCGCCAATCTCCAAGGTCGTCTCGAGCCGACGCTCGCGATGAATTTTCACGCACCCGTGGTCTCTAATTCCTCGCGCGGCCAGCGGAAAAGACGGGGAAACTGTCGTAAAGCCACCGTGAAGAAACCGTTGTAAAAGACCGTCGTAAAGTTTTATACCGCCACGCTGGCTTCCCGGGGCAAAGGGGTTCGTTGCAGCGGCTATCGGACGCGTTAATTGATAGCGGTAATTCCGCGTGGTTAGCTACGCGAGGATATTAACGGCGTAATCCGCGCGTTCTGTTTCGCGCGCGACTCCCTCGACAAAGCGGCCGCGTTACCTTTCGCCTCGTCCAACGCGTGTCTAATTTTCCGACTAATTTCCACGCTGTAACGCGCGTTACGGTCGCGCGTGTACCGGCCCGATCGGCGGTAACCCGGTATCGCACGCTTTGCCGAGCCGCGATCGTCGCTTTGAAACGGGGGCCCTAAAGCGGGTTTCAAACGGGTCCTCCGATTCATCTCCTGCACGGTAGGATCGCTTCCGGGACCTTCCTCGATAGCTGCGACGAAAACGATTAGGCTCGAAAGCGAATACTTTGAGCTCGGTTCAAAGTAACCGAATCGCGAGGGAGCGAAACCGATTCGACGGACCGTTGCCGGATGACAGCCGTCTCTCGTCTCTCGATTGGCATGGCCAAACACGGTTGACGGCTCGCAGCAGTCGCAGATTTTTCCCGCGCTAACGCAATATCGTATCGCAGGCCGATATCGATCGAAGATTAGCATCTGGCCGGCCGCAAAGGGAGATTAGCTAGATCGATCACACATGCTGAACCAATTCCTCTGGTCAGCTGCTCATCAATACCAGTAATGGTACTATCCCCCGTGATCCCACTCCTCTTCCTTCCTCTGTCTATATTGTACGTATGTATGTATACAGCCCCGTATTCCTCTAATAGGCATATAATCGTTATGCATATACGACACACGCGTACACGTGGCCGTGCCTGTGTGTCCATTCCTGTCCATATATTTATACATATGTACATACATTATGTGCAGACATCGACAGCCGATGCTTGTGTACCGGCTATAATTATGTACAAGCTGGCTCGTGTTTATTAACGCTACGTACGTACATACCCGCGTATATACATTATAGGCATTTACCTATACAGATATCTAAGTATATATATATACACACGCGTATAAACTATGTATACGCGTATATGTATATATATCAAACGCGACATACGGTACAATTGCATATGCAAACCTGTTTGCACCAGCCGATACGCGACGTCATTCGAGCCGATGCAAATTTTCCCGAATTCCACCTTCGCCGAATTATCGCGTCACGATCAACTTTTCCAAGGCGTTTTCCGGACTTTCCCGGTACACGACTCCTTGGCAGACCACGTCGGGAAATACCAAACACGACGGTCGAAAGCGCAGACCGACCGGTGGCAGTTCGCGTCGCGACTGGAGGCAGTACGTCTCGGTGAAAATGTAAGTCGCGGGCAACGAGCGCAACAGACTGTTACATCTGTCGCTCGCATAATGCACGATATCGTGCGTATATCATTCGTTGCATAATGCATGGGACGTGTGTGGCCGCGCGATATTGCGGCGGAAATGGTGTCGCGGAAAATGGGAAAGCCGCGGCTGCTGTACAACATCGGTGTCGTTGCTTTCGCTGCACGCCGTTCTTGCCCCCTGGTTTCGCTCTGTGTACCCTGCAACTGTTGCCGCCGCGTTAAGTCATCCTGGAAGTCTCTGCGGTTTTTGCACCGTTCGCTTCGGGGGCGAGCGTAACTCTGGCTGAATTTTTTGCTTTACTCGAAACAAGGTGATCCCGGAAGATGCGTACTTTGGATGATGGAAAAGCGAGAACGTTCGAGACGGTGACTCGTACGTTGTCTTATCTTAGAGTAACTCTGACGCGATAACGGTCTTCCTATGGCCTTTCACGGTCTTCTGACTATCGGAGATCGATGAGTAATTATCTAGATATATCTGCTCGACGAGTAATATCTTCGAATTCTCGGAAAGATCGCGAGTAGATTCGAAAAAAATTCGTCACGCTCGGTATTTCTGGGTATATCTACAGAAGAAGAAGAAAGGAAATGGACGGGAAAGGTAACTCGCGGAAATTACGAACCAGATAAAATATGATCGCGGGAATATCGTGATAAAGAGTGACGCGAGTGGCAGGAAATAGAAGAGATTTCGAGATAAGCGGAGGCAGGAGGGATTAATTGAAACTGTTCGTTAGAGTGTTCCTCTCTGTCGCGAAGAATTTCCATTTAACGATAGATAGCGGATATATACGGCGGAAAGATTTTCCTCGGTTCGACGATTAGGTAGCACTCGGTATTCTGGGATACGAGAACGGGAACGACGTCGGGAGAAATTCGAGCCGGCATGCAAATCATTCCCGAAGAGCGTCGCATATAAATATTCGACAATTTGCATTTTCCTCCCGGTGGCAACCGTAGTACCGTCCCGGCCATTTCCAAGATGGATGCCGCCACTTTGCGAGATATACGCCGAAAGTTTTACTGCCCACTAAATTTCAACTAGCTTCTCTAGGTAGGTACATATATATTCTTATATATGCGACGCGAAAAATAAGAGGAATACGACACTTGTTGCTCCCGTTGGAAGAAGCTCCGACTTTGGCGTCGGTTCAAGACGCGCCGGGATATTACGCGATCAGAGCTAATCCCCGGCTACCCGTCCAGCGATTTGAATATTTGCGAAATCAGCCGCGTGTCCCGTCGCAGACGATACCCGATCGATTTTCGCACAGACGGCGAGAGCCGGTCGGCGCGTTGCGTTTAATGCGATTCCGCGCGGCCAAGGGTACGCGATTAAAAATATTTTTATACCCCTCTCGTGTCTGCCGGTCATTCGATCGGTAAGAGCCTTTTTTTCTCCCCTGTCCCATCCGCGCGATATATCCCCGAAACGAATGGCCGCGATTTTATTGGCTTTCAGCGGTATATAGGAAGCCATAACGACTCGATTAAGCGGGACAGTCAGTGATTGCCGGTATAATTTGCCGAACAAATCGCGTCGCCGTAATCCTAGCCCGGTCTGATCGCCTGTATCGATCATTCCGATTTAGCGATCTGCCGCCATCGCGTGTCCGCCGATGCGCGTTGCATTATCGCGACACAGCCGCGTACACCTGCGCGCCTCTCCGCTTCCCTCCTCGTCTCTCATCGTCGCGATGCACCGCGATGCACCGGGATGCACCGCGCCGCGCGTCGCTCTCTTTTGTATCGGAATCGAATTAACGGGGTTATCGAGCGCCGCCGACAAGTGGACGAAATTATAGTTATATCCGGAACTTTGTTAAAATAGCGTCTGGGACCCCTTTGCCCGGAACTAAAACGCGCAAACGCTGTTTTTCCGTTCATTAGGAACCCGATACGATTATGAAGCCTCGGTACACGGCTAACGAGCGATATATCGTTTATTTTCGTCCAATCGGACCCGACCGGCATTCATATTAATTCTCTCTTTAATTAAATGAATTCGACCGGCAGAGATGGCCGCGCGGCGGCCAGCGCAACGCGAAATAATAGAGGCGTATATTGTCCGACTCGCGAGCGGATCACCGCGCCCGTTCGCTTCCCTATTACTCGGCCGTGCGTGCAGAAGCATTTTAATTACGTCCCTAAATTATTCTAATTACGGGAAATGCCGATAAGTGCGCGTCAAAATTGATTCCCGAATTCGATGCGCCCCATCCGCGGCCGAGCTTTTTTCGTTATTTTTCCTCGACGCGGCTGCCCGCCCTCGGGGGCCGACGCCGGGGGTGCCGGGGGCGTCGCGGGGTCGCAGGGGCGTCGGGGATGCCGGCACGGCGACGCTCTCCATCCACGCGTCCGTCGCTCGTTGATGCAATTTTCGTAGCTTATCGTCGTTAATCGACGTACCGGCCTCTACTCCGTGCCTACGTTCTTCGTTCCTGGGGGCGCGACAGGGTGAAACAAAGTAAATGGAAAAGCGAAACGACAACAACGGCAAGGAAAAAGGAGCGGAGCCGGAAGAGAGGGGAATAGAGGGAAAGGAGAAAAAGGGAAAAGAGGAAAAAATTGGGAACGCGACGAACGCGCAGCGACGAAACGAGAGATAGGGCGGCGTCGAAGGGTGGTATCCATCGCCAGCCGGTGCCTCGATTACTTCGCAATGGCGCAATCAACGCCGAGTGATCTTTATTTTCAACGGCCTGCCCCTCGCCGATACGTTCGAACGGCCAGGTACTACAATTTCGCGCAAACGAGACAATACCGCCGCGGAGCTTCGTTACAACAGGGTGTGATTGTCGTCCCATCAAAGTGGACAGTTTACAGATGGATTGGAAGGCCGCTGGAAGCCCCACTCGCCTGTGGATGGCACTTGTGCATATACAGGGGCGCAACTTCCCTCGATTGTTTCGCTGAATTTTAGACGGTATTCACCGGAACGCTGTGATTAATTACCACAGCTTTGTGTGCCGCTCACACGGAGGCACGAAAGCCGTAATTATTCGAAATATCCGCTCGTTCCGCAGGTGATAAACCGGGTGATTCTTATGGAAAGGAGCACCGATCCGATCTCGGCTCCGTTTGCTTTCGTCCTAGCTAATTATCGCGTTTATCGCCTGGTCGTCGCGACGTCGAACCGCGCTCGATCGATAACGACGCGGAGTAGTTTCCTCGTTCGTACGACACCTCGGCTCAAAGGCCGCGTCCCTCAAAGATCAATGGTTGACGCCGACAAAAGCTCGTTCCACCGGCGCGCACCCTTCGTTTTTCCGTGGCACGGCGTTACGGAAGCACGCGGAAAGCGGCACCGCTTCGTCCCTGCGGCGCGGGAAGCGCGCGGATAACGCGTCAACTCGAGGCAGACCGGAGCACCCGTGTTGTAACCGCGAACTCCTCCTCTCTTCGTCCCTCCCGCGACCTGCCGCTTTTTCTCTTTCGCTTCCGCAATTACTCAGGTGTAATTGCGTTCCGACCCCCGTACGCTCGGCCCAGGCTTACACAGCTCGCGCGAGAAAAAAAGAAAAAAAAAAGAGCGGACGCTACGTGTCACGCACACGGACGCGTAAAGAGAGAGAGAGAGAGAGAGAGAGAGAGAATGCGTATGCGTGTACACCGGGTCCGGGAGATCGGTTGGTAGCTGTAGGTCGATGCAACGCTGCAACGGGCAGGCATTTGCCAGTTTCCCTTCCTACGTCCACCCTCGATTCAATTCAATGCCACTCAATCAGTCAATGTAACGCGCATGCAGCCGCATACCGGTGTACCGCGTTTCGCAATGAAACGACCGCTGTTTCGACCGGTACTTCGCTGTTAAGTGTCCCCCTTGTAATCGGAGCGGCCGATCGCGCCCCGGCGCTGCGCACCGTCCATCAAGGCATCACGCGAATATGGCACGCGCGGCCCGCTTTTACACAGATTTTATTTTTCAGTTACACTTGGTTGTTTATTCACCAGGCCAGGTCGCGTTGTCGCCCCGCGTTTCATCGCTGATTCCACCGCCCGCTCCGAATTACGACCGTTCGGCTTTGTTTTTTCGATACGTCGCGCCGGGCCCGGGGAAAACGCGGCAGCGCTCGTTGTAAAACGGTAACGAGCACCGTGACGGCTCGCTGTCACGAGAAATGGAATTTCAACGAGCGCAACGTCAACTTCCCACGCGCTTCTCGTAAAAGCCACCGCTACCTCGGCGCCGTTGTAAACGGTGAAATTTTAATTCCTAATTCGGCGTTCCCGCGATACACGGCTCCGCCACTCGGCCCGAGGATAATTAACCGATCCGCGCGCGGCCTAGGAGAAATAAAAAGTACGAGGATGTAATATCAGCGGGGATGTGGCAGCCTCGGCTGGAAGTTGAGCGAGGGAGGTATGTAAAATTTAGAAGCACTTCCCTTGTAACGGAAGCCGAGCGTAATCTCCCTCCGCCGCGTCGCGTTTACCTTCGTTATTTTTATGAAATTCTCGAGAACGTCTGGGAAATTTGTCTCTCGCGCAGGTCGCGGAGGATAGATAGATAGCGCGCTTTGTCCTGGCTGAATCGCGGAGGTTTTAATGGATATTTCTCTATCGAGGTTTCCACCAGTCATCCCGTTCTCCCGTCCCTTGTTTTCCCAGTCCAGCCGAAGACGCTGGTCGGGATCACGATCCGTGTCGGATTCATAATCCCCGCGAATGACTTAACTAAACGCACTCGAGGCCCGAAAACGTTCCGTGTCGAATCGTCCCCAGCCAGAAGTCTCCCTCTCTCTGTCCCATCCTCCCAGAACTTATTCTCCCATCTATATTCCACGATGCAATCTATGTTGGCCTGGTGCTGCGGTTCTAGCGGCTGTATACCTCGTAAACCATTCGGAAAGTCCCCCGGTGGCCGCGTTTCTCAGCGATCGGAGGACGCCGCGGCATCCTCGATGCTCGCTGGACCATCGGCGAAATCGGGAGCGCGCGGCAAGATCGCCGGAAGTTTACATACGAATGCCTGATTTCGGCGCCCATCGTGTTATCCGCGCGGTGGGAGAGCCGAGAGGGACCGGAGGAATATCGTTCGCGACTGAAAGTGACGCGCTATCGTGCCAGTTGCCATGCTAATTATCCTCAGCAATTAGGTAAATCAGGGGCGGGTGGGTCGACGCCTAATGTCGACCAGTCGAAAATCCCGACGAGACCCCCGACTCTGCCCCCGAGTCCCGGTTGACAAAGGAACTCGAGAGCTGCTTCGCTGGAAGCGCGGTGTGTCTCTCTTTCTCTCTCTTTCTCTTCGCTTATCGCGAAATTACGAGAGTCGGGATTACAATGGCAGTACGTCCGCGTCAGCCGATGACGTTTGCCAGATGGCGGTTAGATTTTTTTTTCCCCCGCGTTTCCTTTCTCGTCGAGGTCTGCCGTTACGACGAGCATGCCGCGCGACGTTCGACAAAATTATGCGGCGAACGGAACGCCGCTCTTTATCCGCGATTTTTTCCATTCCGAGAGAATGGATTACGCTGGTGGTTAGTCGGACAAAGCGCGGCAAAGAGAAGAAGAAAGGAGGAGTTTTTGAGCGGTTGTACCGGGGCCTAATTGCGGTCGATGTCACGACAAATATCGTCGTTCCACCCCTCGCCGATATCGTACGTCAGCCGCGCGTCCCGGTAGCTGCTACTCGTTTACCGATACTTCCTATGCTAATTACGCCAATTAGCATAGCGACGACATAACGCGACGAGAGAGGGCCGTGAGTTCCAGGGAACCGTCCGTTTCCTCGTAAATTCGTCGATAGTCCGTCCCCGATGATCACCCCATCGCGCGTACCAGTTCGCACGCGAATTTACATGCCGGCCGTACAGAAATTCGTCGTCGCCGCGTGTAAGTATACACGCGTGTGTGTTGCGGCTCTGCGTGCGTGCGTCGCGTCATGCAGAACCATTCGGACACGGGATTAACATAAAAGGAAGAGTCGATATCATAAACAATCTTCGTTACAATGGACCGAGCGGTGCCGGTAATAAATTCGTCGATACGAGATGGGGAAAGGTGGCGAGTCTCTCTGTTGCTCTCGGTGAAATCGGACCAGGGGCGAAGGGATGGGATCGCGTGGAGGGCGCCGATTGGCCGTGCAGGCAAGAGAGAGACGGCTCTTCCTCGATATCATAAACCACCGTTCGGGGGTTGAAACTTCTCCCTCGGAGCGAAACGGACAGAAGGAGAGGAAGAAGGAGGTTGAGTGACAGAGGACGGGTTCGACCGGATCGTAAATTCGTCGATATGCAAAGCAGATTCTCCTCGACCGTTTCCTCTACACCTCCTCCTTCTCGTTGTAACGGAGCTTGCTTACCTCCTTCCTTTCTCCTTCCTTTCTCTCCCTCGTCTTTTCTTCTTTCTGCTGCTGCGACACGACCAGGGGTACACCCGTTGGATAAAAGCACAATGCCACGTCGGTGGTACGGTGGCGATGCGGTGGTGGTAACCCGTAGCCGGGATAACTCTTTCCACGGTCAAAGGTTTCGCAATTGCGGTCGTGATTTCTCGACCGTAGGTCGAGCCTCGCAGAGCCGTGCTGGCGATATCTCGTTGTCGGCGTACTCGTTCATTTGCATAGGAATGGTGAGAATGTTGCACAAAGGCGGGTCCTCGGGGTGGAAAAAAACGGTGCCGGCTATCCGGAGGTTTTTCGTCGGATATTAACTCGGCGGCCGTGCCCTGGCAAAACCACCGCGTTGCATTCCGTATTAGACGTTATTAAGCGACGATTCGCCACGAACGAGTTTTAATCAACGTCGTCTCGCGCTGCGCACCTTATCGGGCAACGTGGCCAGGACTTTGAGGTATTTTCGCGTAACGAACGTGTTCCACGGGCCGCGAGCGAATTTTATTTCCAGATGTTTAACGAAACTCGAGCGTGCGCTCGGCCGAATGGCGAATAAAACGATAAAAATCGCTGGAGAACGGTGGAACGATTTTATTATAGCCTGCCCTGCTATCGCGAGTTATCTTTGCATTACTCGCGACGCGATCGTTTTAAGAGCGATCACCGCGGCAGATACGCGACGGCGACGCGGTTCGTCGTTCCACGAGATCCACGGCGTCGAATACGCGACGGCACGACGTCGTCGGCCGAGGTACGGGTCTGAAAACCTAACGCGAACCAGCGATTAGTCGTAAGGTGTACACCCTGATCGGGTCTTTAGCAGCCGAGACGGCATTCCGGGCGAGTCGCATTTGTATTTTAGCTTTACGCCGTGATTATGGCTAAGTTAAAGTTTAAACTGGCGTATCATTCGGGATAACGCGGGATAAAATCGCGTCGTACGATCAGCCGGTAACTTGGAAGACGCTTTCGAACGAGGTAGTTTCGGCGGCGGGGCCGGCCGGGGACGAGGCGGTTCGCAAAGTCTTCGCGATATTACGCGAATTTTACGATCCGGGACTTAGTTTGCATATCAATGGGATATATATTCGGGTTCGAGTCTCTTCTCTGGACCGGGGATGGGTTTTCGAAAAAGGAGACGACGACGAAGACGACGACGACGACGACGTCGTCGGGAAATTGGGACATAGCCGGCAACCACCGCCGCCGACGCCGACGCCGCTCCCAACTTTTCATATACGCGTAGTTTATCGATAACGCTTATCGTGCCGTTCCCTCCGCGAGTCCACCGTACTCTGCGGCCACGTAAACTTTCCGCTAGCGAATACTCGAAAACGTCCGGCTTTATTTTCCTTCGCCCGGGCAAGATTCTATTTTCTCCCGGCGAGATTCCATCGAATATGCTTTAAAATTACGCGAGCCACGGGTCTCCTTCCCGTGCGGGAGATAAAAGTGACGTATAACGCGGGCTACAGTGGTATAAAAAATAAAATAAAAAGGGTGGTCGAGGAAAGTTGGCCGAGATCGTAAGGCGGATTCGATATAAAGGGACGCGTCCGCGAAGGAGGGTAATGAAAACTTTCGCCCCTCTTCCCGTGTGTCTTTTAACGAGCGAGTTTTTCCGAAAGAACAGCCCCGGAGCCGACGAATATTTTATTTAATGAAGCCCTAATATAAATATCGAAGATTAATCGAGCCGTAACGCGCTCGTTCCCGGATGATAAACTACCCTCGGCCCCGATAACGGCCGAGTCACTGTCCATCAATATTATGCGCGTATTCCCTCGCCCTTCGCCCACAGTCGAACTCACTTTACCCTGACAAGAATGAATTTGACGAGAAAAGTAAGTTATCTACTTTCCTCCTTCCTTCGCGTCTTTCCGCCCCCCTGCGCGAGCAATGGAAATTTCTGCGGAACCCGATTACGTCGACGGAGCTCGTTAACCTGTTATCGCTCATTTTTCCATATCGTCACGGACACCGTGGCCCTCGGGGATCAATAACGCGTATCGGCTTTATTCCGTCTAATTTATTAATCTGGCCGCTGCGCGTCGATACGCCGTCGTCACGCCATCCTCGCGGCGTCCCCGCGACGCTCTAGCGGCGTCCTTGTTTCCCCGCGGAAACGCCGACCTCTCGCCCGCCGCGACGCGCAAAATCTTTACTTTTGTCCGCGCTCGTCCTCCAAGTTCCTTGCACTTGCCCGTTTTATTTCGCGGGATATTTCGAAAGTTCCGTCCCCCTTGCGTCGTTTCACGGAAGAAAAGAGTACGTTAGATGCGAGTACACGATACAGAGTTAATGTACGATCCAGCCGTCACGCGCCAATAGCGCGGCGAGGGAATGACAAAGAGGAAATATCGAAAGGAACGGAAGAGGAGGGGTCGAAGGAGGAGGGTGGAGGAAAATAAAGTTGCATGGTTCATAAACAATTCCATATGGTCCCGGGCGTTCGTCGAGCGGCACTTACGACGGCGATCGCGCTTCTTCCTAGTTTCCTCGATATCGTCTCCACTTTACTCTCTCCATTTCCGGCCCGAGGCTCGCAGCGTTTATGCCTTCGTATTTCTCCTTCGGTTATGCCTTCGGAATTGTTATATACTTTCGTCTGTGCGATTACGCCACCCGCACACGGTGGCTCACGGGCAAATCTGACGCGGGGAGAAAGAAGGTTCCATAACCATTACCGCGTCCTAAAAGGTCCCAGTTTCGTGGCGGCCAGACGTAAATTTCCTTTCACGATCCCATCCACGGGAATATCAAACAGGGGTGTATCGTAGATCGCCGCGCGAATTACCGACCAACGAGCACGTTCGTTTCGCTCCGAACGTTTACGTATCGGATACGATTTTCCTTCTTCTCCGGTTAATCGGTCGACTCGCGGTCTCTGTTCAACTTCCTCGCGAGTATCGCGGAAGACGCGCGAGGAAAAGAAAAAAAGAAAAAAAAAGTAAATAAACGAGGTATCGTTTCATCGCCTCGCAATCGTGGCTCGGACCCATCAAAGTTCCAGCTCGGTCGAACGGATCGGCGAAGGCGATTTTACAGTTCAGTTTTTCCCTCCTGGCGGATTGACCGTTTGACCATTAATTCCAATCACACAGCCCGGTGACTTTTAATTACCAATAAAATCCCTGAACGATACCCGATGAGGGAAAAATTACCAGGGCACGCTCTACCCTTCCGTTTGTAGATTGATTCTTTCCTTCCATTCCTTTTTTTTTCTCTCTTTTCCCGCTACCGAACCACCCCGTCGTCGATCGTTCTTCCCGAGCATTTTCACCCTCCCGGCGTGGTCAGAGACCAAACGGCCCCGTCGACGCCCCGATGTCGAGACGCCGGCACTACTCGGCGCGCAGCAACGCCGGAACCGCGTACGATGCCACGCGTTCGTCCCGGAAATGAACGAAGCGAAAAAACGTGTTCGTACTCCGGACTGAAGTGTCCGGGGTCTCGTGTCGGACGAGCAATCGAATAAAGCGAAGGCGTCGATACGCGACCGACATGGTCCAGTCGGCGAGGAACCCTCGAGACCGGAAGCTATCGATTAGACGCTTCGTACTCGAACTTTTTTTTCCCCTCTTCCCTCGCTTAAACTCCACGGAGAGACGTCGGAGAGACGTCGAAACGACGTCAGGGAGATGTCAGAGATGGAAGTTTAAGCGATATTCGCGCGTCTCTCGTCCGCCTATCGATGTCTTTGAACGCAACGAGGCATCAGTTTCCCACGACCGATGGAATTAAAGAAACGACTCGCCGCGCGTATTTGTACAGACGATCCAGAAAGTTTCGAGTGCAAGGTATATTTGCACGCCGGGTAATCTTCGACGGGTCGCCGTTTCTATAACATACCGTATTTCGAGCGAGCCACGGCCTGACAATGAGTCGTACAAATATCATTACCATGATGGCAACGTCACCGCCGCGGCCGACGACGACCTATGCAGTCTGTTTACACGGGACCAGTTTTTCCTCGCGGCCGCAACGATTCCGGCCTGACACGCGCTCCGGCGGTGCTTCCGGTCTCGCCGACGACGGCGTCGCCGCTGCTGCTACGGCTGCTGCTGGATGTTAACGACTTTTCGCATGTATATATGCAACGGGACGGCAGCTGTACTTCCTAGACCACGGAAGCTCGCCGATACTCGAGCCGCGTTCAAGGTTAATTATAATTACGTCCAGGTTGATCGTAACGCGGTGAAACTCGTTTTCATCGTCAGCCCGTAAATAGCCGGGCAGCGTGTGGTAAGAGGGGAACGGACACGCGTGGACGAACGGGTAGAAGTGTCTTTACGTCCGCTAGACCCCTGCGTGTCACCTGGTTCGTTGGAGAAAAACCGACAGACAAGCCTCGTCGATAGCGCCGCAGGCCTTTTTCCGCCATCCTCCTCGATAGAGTTATCAACGTTCAACCGGAACTCGCTGGTCGTCGTCGCGTGCTCGTTCGTCTCCGTGGGTGTCCAGCCGCGAGTTTACGACCGATCGAGAGAGACGTGGCTTTTTCCCTTCGTCCGTTCGCTAGGCAGGGATTCCCGGGCTCGAAATTTCCAAGGCTTCCTGGACGAGCACGAGAATGAATGGGATTCTCGGGAATAGAAAGAGAGAGAGATTGGCGGGAGGGAGAATCGGGGCGAGTGGATGATGGAAAAATCGTTCGAACGGGATCGAAAGCAGCCACCCTTCTGTCCGCGACGTGTCGACGAGGCGCGCCTGCCAGCGAGTTATTTCAATAAAGCAAATGGAATAGGCCTCGCGGAGGTGGTATATCTTGGCGTGGAATGGCGAGGACGCAGCCCCGATCGAGGCTCGCAGGGGCGGAGAGAACGGCGAGCTATGATGGAGCCGTCAGTACATCGTGATCCACGCATCATCAACATTGACGACCTCCGTCCGCTTTTTGGCCCGGCCAAACCTCCCCTTCTCAGGGCCATTGCGCCGGTTTACGAGCCTGCGGGGATCTCTCTCTCTTCCCGCCCTTCTGCCAGAGCTGCCGCCTCCGATCGCGACCGCCGGTCGGCCATCGCTGCCTCTCTTCCTCGAGATCCTGGAATATTCTCTGTACAGCCGTGACGTCACCGGGCCAAATCACCCTTCACGCCTTGTTAGCCAGTGCCAACGTACCGTTTTACGGTTTCGCCCTATACCGCCTGCGAGCCTGCGAACTGCCAATTGTTAATTAGCATTCTCGCGGAAGACGGCCGACCAGGCAGAGAGGGTGCCTAGTCGAGGATGTACGCCGGGAGATTTACGCGGTAGAGTTGCCGAGAGGACGACCGTACGTCCGCTTTCATTCGCGATGCATGAAACGCGTATGTCGAACACGTGGCGATGCACCCCGGTGTATTTATAACGCATTAATTATATTTAATTATACCGAGAGAGCGGCAACGTTCCAAGGTGAAATAGTTCGTCGTTACTATTCCCGTGATGCAACGAGACAGAAAAAAAAAAAAATGAACAAAAACAGGAGGAAGCAAAGTACAGCGAAAATGAATACTCGCGCGAACACGCACACGCCGGAGGACGAAAACGCTAATTACGGTTTACCGTTATCATGGCTGTTCAAGGACAAGGGTTTACCCGACCGGTAAAGCGGGCATCGCGCGCGTTTAAAGAGTGAAAGCATAAAAGAGCGAACAAGGAGTAACTCGCCGGTAAATTAATAATTCATCGACAATTAGAGCTCCGCAGGTGGTCGGCATAAAATGCAAGGCAGCATATGTTTGCACCGGTGAATCATAGTGGAATTAGCATAACTAACGCGCCACGGGAACATTAGCATATTCGTGTCGATAGGCGTATATAGGGATCTCGCATGTCAGCCGCTCGTCGTGCACTTCTGCCGGCGCCTCGGAACGGATCATACCAGGAAACATCTTTTTCCTGCATTTACCCCGGCCACTTTGCATCTAATTTCCTGCTCGGCCATCCCCGGCCTTCCGCGTCTTCCTCCGCGTCGTCCCGTTTTCGCGCCGTTCCTCCACCCGTTCTCGCGCCACGACGCCGCGGCACGCGGATTCCCAATCGATACGCTCGGCCATCTGCGAGGGAGCGCGCGAGTTTTAACCCTGCGCGACAAAAAAACCGATCAGCTTCCTCTTTGCCGGCCAATAGAAGCCGAAACTCGCGTCGCCGGTGACTTGGTCAACTAAACTAAACAAACGACCCCTTTACAACGATCCCCGGAGCGGCCCGGAGCGGAGCCGAGCGCTATGCGGCGCGACGCCGAAACGAGAAATTTCACGCACCGTGGCAATATTTTAGCGAAGTAGCAAATGGACGGGCCGGCGGTTGGAGCCGGCTCTGTCCGCGGGACAGAGTGCATGCGTAATTAATGAAACCAATCAAGCCGTGCCCGTGCCCGTGGAAATTCGTTAAATTTAATTGGACGCGACTAATCGTCACGCGGCGGATAGTGGAAGGCGAGGGAAGCCAGCGCTAAACGCGCGAAACCAGCCTGGAGCACGCGCCTGTCCGTGAGGAAAGGCCGGGAAGCGCGACGAGATGCCAGGAGATGCGAGTAGACGGAATCGAGCTCGCGGCGGATGCTCGAGAGGAAAGGCAATCGTTTCGATCGGACCAAGACGTAGACACGCGTGAGTGGCGAGGAGTTACGGGCGTGTTTATCGCGCGTTCGAACGAGCATCGGCTGGAACCGAGAAGAAATCCTTTAACGAGCGCCGGAGAAAATTCGTTGTACCGTTGCGGCGAACCGAGAGAGGAACGGAGAGAGGAACCGAAAGAGGAACGGAGAACCGAGCGAGAAGGAGAGGTCAAGTCGCGCGGCGGCAATTCGAGGATCGTTAAAAGCCACTGCCAAGAGTTTGCAAACCGCGTGGCAAAGCGGCTGGAAAACGCGATGGATCCGTTGGACGAGTGGCCAGATGGGAGCGAGGAAATCCTGAAAAAAATCCTCCGTTTCCTTCCCTCTAGCCGGGTGGACGTCGGACGCGTGCCGCGTAAAACGCGCCGCTTCGTTTTCGCGCGACACTTTGGCGCGAGCTATTAATTAATCGGGAATTTACGAGTGCGAACGTTGATCCCATTAAATTAAATTGGCATCGCGGCGACGATACTAATCCGAGCGTGGAATATCCGCGCGCGCGTTAGGAGGATAACGCGATCCGCGTTGTAAATGCGCGGCTCGCGATCAACGCGCACGGATGATCGTAAATTTTTGAATTAATGCCGCATTAAGGACGCGCGTTGCATCGATCGAGAACGCTGGTTAGCTGGTGGCGCGCGCGGATGTACACGCGTGTATCGACATTAATCTGCCTGTGGAATAACAACGTTTCACGGTTCGGTCGTGCCTCGCAGGAACGACCGCTCCGAGAGCCGACGCGGAGCAGAGTCGTTCGGAATTCAGTCGACACTGAAATATCGCGTTTCCAACTAAATCTGGCCGAATCTAATTTTACGGGACCCATGTGCATTAGCGGATTAATGCACTCCATTCCTGCTGGACCCGGCGATGAGGTGTATTTGCATGGCATTATACTTGCGCCTTCCCTCCTCTTCGACCCTTATCCGGGCCTCTTCAATCCCGTCTCTAATTATACGTGTAACTCCCGCTACGAGTCCTCGTGCGCAGGTGATAATCATATTACCATCCTATCAACGTTATTGCCATTCCTGCTCGCATACCACGATCACGCTATTTGAAGTGCTTAGACTAGTGGCGATCGATCAACCCCTAAGAGGTTCGAATTTACCCTCTCGCAATCGGTCTGGTCTTTGAAGAGAAACCGGGGGACGAGGCGAACGCTGGATCAGACAATAGCCGAGCACCTCTCGCCACCGAATATCCTATTAACTCCAACGATATTTATTCCACTTCCTCCCTCTCCTCCTCTCTCACTTTTCTCCCGTTCCTTCTTCCTTCTTTTTCCCTCTCTCACCCTCTCTCGCTCGCTGTAGCTCGTCTACCCCGGCTATATTCGAACGCGGATTCCTTTCCCGCCGGCGGGCAAACAAAACGTAAATAAATAACGACAGGAAGAGGGCAACGAACTCGCGTTTGGCAAGTTTTGCCTGGAAGTTTTGCGAAACTGGTGCGCCAAGCTATCGCGGCCGAACCGGAAAGGAACGAACGAATGTTAGATACGCCGTATAACTTCCGAGTAATCTCGCGTTGTCGGGGCTGGATATAAATTCGCGGAGGAAAAAGGAAGAAGACGCGAGTCTCTCCTTCTCCTCCGTGTGTATACTCGCCCTTCCGACTTCGTCGTTTGATCGTCAGCAGAGTCGGATCGAGTCGGAGGAAAGCAAATAATCGACCGGTGCAATTCTTCCTGGCCGAACCACGCCGCGTGTTTGCGCCTCCGCTTAGGCAACTCGCTCGTCCTCCGAGCATACGCGATCCCGTACACGCGATATGCAAATTCTCGGATAAACGCACCGCGCGTCCGCGTAAATCACGCGACTCGCCACCTTTTTTCTAATGAGATCTTTCCATAATTAAAGAATAGCAACCCTTTGTGTCTCCTCTCCGTGCACCGGCAATTTTATCGCGTCGCTCGAGGGTGGCATCCTAACGATCCAGCTTACCTCGCCTATTGGACCTACCTCTCTCGTTAATTCACGCGACTCGTCGGTTCCTTCCGTGACACTTTCAACCCTCTTTCACCTCTCTCTCTCATCCCTCTCTCCCTTACCTGTCTCTGTTATCTAGACTAGAAGTCGCGGTCGATTCAAACGGTTATCGAAATCGCGTACCTACTATTCGCGCCGAATTTTCGTTTACCCCTTTAATTATCTAGCCACCACCTTTGCAACTGGTCCGTCTATCGATTTTTCCGCGATCTACGACGCGTACCTTCCAAACGACAGCGAATCCGCGACGTTGGAGTCCGCGAGAGTGAATCCGCGACAAATTAATCGGGCAAGTAACCAATGCACGGCTAATGCGGGCTGAGCGCCAAATGCTGTTTCTAACGTAATCGAATTTGCAGCTTGTCTCGCACGCACCGGGACCACCGAGCGCACCTATACGCGTCAGCGCCGAATGGACGGCTATAGTAATCGAATAATTCATTTTCGCAATCCCGTGCCGCGGCACAATAACGATGCCGGTTACGCCAGCCACTCGGATTATTCAAGAATGATTTAATCTTTTAACGACTCGATCGACCATTTCGGTCCGGCCTGACATTCCGTTCGTTATTTCCAGCCGTGTCCGCGGTCACGCGCGTCGAACCTCGTCGAACCTCGTCGAACAGCTCGGCTCGAGTTGGCCTGTATCGCTGGTTTTCCGTGTCGAGGGCTGTTTAACGCTCGAAATAGTTTAATCGCCAGCGAAATGGGACGCGAAACTTTCTTCCATTGTGTGCGCCGACAATTAATAATACAATGCTTCGTTGTCGGGTCGGTATGCGAGGCGCGCGTCCCGGAAACTTTCGTTTCGACGGTGCACAACGATGAGGTTGATTTTGCAAAGTTCCCCGAGAGCGATTCCGCGCTATCGGCGGATTGCGAACTTTTTTCATTTTTAGGGATAAAGCCAGGGCTTGTTCCCCGAGGTTTAAGAACGGACGCACCGCGTTCTGAAGGGATAACGCTGTTTAATTTACCAACGGAGAACAATGCGTCACGTGTGCTCGTTAAGCGGTCGCACTCGACGCGGTTATTACATTAATCGGGCATTAATCGCCGAGGATTCGCTTTTTGTAATCAATCGTTTGTCTCTATCAGCCTGTGTATGTTAACTTCGTACGATAACAGGCTGATCGCTAGCAGAATCGCGGATGAAATACAGGTGGTAACCATTTGCGCTGCAACCAAATTTCCCGATTATAAGCTACACTTATCGCGAGACTGTTGTTACGTTTCATACGTTTCCACGTGCATGAAATTTCCAACATTTTTATCCCGCTTTATCGCTGATGGTACAAACGTATAGCGGTTGACTGAAATTAAATTCATCTTCGATATATAATTTTTTATAATTGGAATACGTAATGCGAGGAGGGTTTAATAAAAATGTTAATAGATCGGTGTAAACTGTTGTAACGAAATAGATAAAAAATGATAAATTTAAGCGAAATATTCGAATATGCATATTTCTACGTATATTTTTATTAAGTACATGTGTAGATATATATAGTGCCTAAAGAATTTTAGTATATAGATTCCTTTGAACAACTGCGATGGTGGTGTAATGGTCAGCATAGTTGCCTTCCAAGCAGTTGATCCGGGTTCGATTCCCGGCCATCGCAGGGTTCATTTTTGCTTTAGTAACTAATAATTTTGATGTAGTATTTTCTTTATCGCATCTTTTAAACACCTAACGTAGTTTCTTTTTTCTTCCTTTTTTTTTTGTGTAATAATAAAAGAGAAAAGAAAAAATAGCTTTTCTACGCTAAAGAGAATACAATTCGTAATGTAATACAACTTTTAATACCATTCGTTGTACGATAAGCTAAGGAAAGTAAAATATGTTAAGATAAAGAAATTTATTTTATTTGTAATGAGAATTATTTTATTTTTCATAATTAAAATTTTATATTTTTGCTATTTTAAATGCATAATTTTCAACTGCGATGGTGGTGTAATGGTCAGCATAGTTGCCTTCCAAGCAGTTGATCCGGGTTCGATTCCCGGCCATCGCAGGGTTCATTTTTGCTTTTTTTTTTGAAGCAGACTAGTATTAAATTATAACTATACCGTACTGTGTCACAAAAACTTCATATTCTAACGATATATTTGATCAGTACGTGTTTTGCTTAGAAAAAGGTAAATATGTTTTTACAAGACGTTCATTTATTATAGAAAAGTTGCTTTAAAATATTTCATTAGAGAAAAATATGACTTGTACCGAATTTATGACACTTTCATCGTCCTTTATTTCTATGTGATGTAGCAATTATTTCTTGAATAAGAGTTTTACTTCTGTCGACTATCGTAAATGTTGTATTAAATATTTTTCTTAACTTTTATTTATTTCTGTCTTCAAATATCGTCGTAATATTTTCTTATTTAAAAAACTTTTGGAATGTAATAGAAATAGCGGGAAAATTGATATCGTATGTTACCAACAGCCAATCAGATAAGAGTTTCATTCGTAGATTTGGCAACAATGACAACATTTATAACGCTGCTTGACTCAGGCACGCGGTAGTAGTGTCACTTGTAGTTGGTGAGGTGTAGTTTCTTTGGATGATAGAACGATTATTCTGTTTTTCAAACAAAGGCCGCGTGAAACGCAGAAATACTGCGTATCTCGAATAAGGGCCTTTAGTGAGGTAAGATTTAATAGAACGCCGTACTTAAAAATTTGTTAAGCGATCCCAGGGCTCGGGTTTGAATTTAATTTTGGAGTCATTGACCGTAGTGATCTTCGAGTTTATAAAGCTGATCTTAAGAAAATTAGCAACAATGTATTAAATAAGTGGGTTTTACCGTTATTGTTACAGTGTATGTAAAGTGTATCTGTGAAAACTTTTAGGAAGATAATTTTCAAGTAGAAACCGGAAATATACACACATATATGTTTTATTTATATTTTATTTTATTATTTTCTTTATTCTAAAATCGTTCGAAATAATATTTTTGTGATAAAATGTGTTATATTGATTAACAAATGTGTTCTAAATTTATTTAATTTCGTAGATTTTTCATGATTTTTATCTAGTGTTCAAAATATTAAGTACAAGAGGAATTAGAATTTAGTATAATGTCTGTTAGGTTTTATTTGAATTGGAAACCTTGAAACACCATTTTCAGAAATAAAAAATGGTGTCCTATATGTATGTTTGGTACAAATGAATTTATCATTAATTGCAAAGTTTAATGTTAAAATATTTTATTCCCTTTCGTTTTTGTAGATAATTTTGTTACAGAGAAACACATGTAATGTGGTAGAAGGTACATCAAGAGTATAAAAATGGATAAATTACATCAACATATTCTGAAAATGTTACGGAAGAGTATAGTGGCTGATCTGGATGTACATAATGGTATTATAAAGCCACTACAATCGGAATACATATTAACAGATCAACACATAGTAGAAATTGAACATGGTACTTCCAAAGAAGAAAAAGCTGAAATTTTATTAGATATACTTCCAAGGTACAAATTGACGATGAAATTGATTTTATGTTTATATAAAGAAATATTAAAATTTCACTTTATTTGACAACTGTTTCGTTTATATAGTATAAATATAATTATCATTTTGCATTCTTTTAGCCGTGGTCCATCTGCATTTGATACTTTTCGACAAGCTTTAAGGCATCACTATGAATGGTTAAGCGAAGATATGGACAAACTTGAAAAAAGTGGAAAGTCTTTTAGTGACATAAAGTATGTGGGTACACCTACACTTCCACCTATTGCGCCATTGACAGTTGTAAGAGAACAAAAGGTATAATATATAAATGTTATTAAAATGTTGAAGATGTACAAATATCTATAGTTCAACTTATACTTTATTAATTTAATAAATCATTCAAAATATGTATATATACATATTTCATACAGTGTTCTTTATTAACACATTTTTCATTTGTAATCACATATATTCAACTGATTTGGTTTACATTGATATGAATAATGTACTATTAATTTTTATTGATAATTGTGATATTGCTACTTTATATGCATGCTTATGGAAACCAACTGTGTAAGTTAAAAATAAAAATTTGTCACATATTGTATCATGCTACTTTTATTAATTATATGTAATTCTTACATAAAGTCAGACTAATGGTTTTTGATTTTAGATGGAACAGTTACAAAATTATTTGAAAAAGTTAAAACCAAATGAATACATTGTGCTCCATGGTATGAAAGGTTTCGGTAAATCATGCTTAACAGCTAGTACATTGAAGGACATTAAATTTGTAAGAAGTGTATTTTATGTAAGTTTTTATGTAAGTACGACTTTAATCTTTAATTAGAAATAATTCATTATATTTTGTACAGAATGAAGTATATTGGATCAAGTTTGGATATAAGCGTCCAGTTGAAGAGGAAATATTAATTCAACTTAACAGATTGTATCATCTTGTTAGAAATTTGGAAATACTATCAGACACATTAAAGCCAGAACCTTTGAAAGACTCATTAATCCATTTCTTACAAGTCTACTTTAGTAGAGAAAAACATTCTCATGCTCTGCTAATTTTGGATGATGTTTGCGATAGTAAAATAATTGAAACATTTGACTTTGAATGTAAAACGTTAGTAATTACAGCTGATCTTGATGTTGTATTGGAAAAAAGACCTCGCGTGGTTCCGGTGAATTATTTTTTCTTTCTGTGTATATAACATTCTCATCTTTAACAAGCATAGTTAAAGATTGTTTGTTTATAGATGAATGATGGATTTACCGAAGCAGAAACTTTAGGTCTTTTTGCTAAGGTGTTGGATACAAAAGTAGAAGATCTTCCATCAGAAGCGAAACGAATTCACGAGGAATGTAAAGGAATGCCCTTATTAATAGCAATGTTTTCTGCTCAATTTGAGGAATTCAAACATGATATGAAATTACGTTCGGATAGATGGAAATATTACTTAGATTCATTAAGAAATAAGGATGAGAAAAATCAGTAATATTGAAACTTATAAAAGTCTATACATTTGAATAATTTCACGTTGACAATATTCCGAATAATGTTCTATGTGTTTTTCAGTGTAATCAAAAAATTTTGGGAAAAACAAGAACTAATTTTTAAGATGTGTATAAACCAGTTACCTCTTGAAATGAAAAAACGTTATGAAGAATTAGTCATTTTTAGAGAAGATGTTAACATAACACCACAGGTAAAGCAGACTTTTGCATCATTTAAATGTTTCTATAGAGTAAAAACATATGAATTTGTACATTATTGCTCTATTTTATATTAATTTTATAGACATTGGAAATTCTGTGGGAAGGTTCTCCATTTCAAGTTGAAGAAATGATGCTCGACTTATGCCATAAATCACTTGCAGCCAAACAATGGAATGATGAATTACACAGTTACATTTATGGTGTACATGATTTATTACTTTGCTATCTTCGAAAACAATTTTCGACAGATAAATTAACAGAAATGCATAAATCTTTGATTGAAAAATATCGTAAATACTGTAATGGTGACTTTTCGAAATTACCAGCAGATAATTACAGTTATTCGTATATTGGATATCACTTGGAGCAAGCAAAATTATATGATGAATTCCCGAACATATATTTAAATTTCGATTTCGTTCAAGAAGCCATAGTACACAGTGGTTTAAATAACTTATTGATTGACTTAAACAATTATAGAGAATATATTACTAAAAATTCTGATCCAATATATTCAAAGCACTTTGCTGATTTGGAAAAATTTCTAGAAGAGCATTCAAGTATTATAGCAGAACATAGACGTAAAAAGTGTTTGGATATAGTACAAATTGCCATGAGTCATCCTTATCAAGGATATGTTAAGGACACTGCGATTGAACTTGCAAAAGAAAGGTCCAAATGCTTGTATATATTTCATGACAAAAAATTAGGACAGATGGATATACCATGGAGCGAAGAGATGTCAACAGAAATACATACATCATGTTTTACAAGTGATTCAAATTTAATTTTAATCGGAAATGGAACAGGTGAAATATTTTTATGGGATAGCATTTACAAAAGGCAACAGGTTTTCAGTGGGCATGACAGGAATTCTTGTATAAAAAAGATCGTAATATCTAATGAAGGAGATTGTTTCTTATCATTAGATGATCATGGTGTAGTAAAACTTTTTAGACTTTTTGATGATGAAAATTATGAAGAGAATAGTATTACAATATTAAGTCCAAGGCAAAAACAATCTTTCTGGAGTGGAATTTTTACAAGTAAAATTCCGCATGATGATAGTTCAGTAGTGTTTTCAGTTCCTGATGAAATTATATTGGACATGACATTTGCACATGATAATAGTTTTATTGCAGCCTGTACAAACAAAGGGTTAATAAGGGTATAAATATATTTCAATAGAATTTTATTAATACATTTCTATAAAGTTAAATAAAATTATGAAACTAACATATTACTTTCTTTTTTTTTAGATTTGGGATCGTTACGGAAATATATTATCAGAGTATGATCATAAGCCTCAGGCGTAAGTTTTACGAATTTTCAGTTGCTTAAAATGATAAAAATATCACGTAAAAATAGTTAAAATATAATTTATCTTTTCAGTAAATTTACAAATATAACAGTTACAATGGGGAGTAAACTGCTTCATGTTATGGACGAGATGCACGGTGTTCTAATATCATATTGCAAATGTGGCAAAGGATATCAATATATGTCGCAGTACAATCCAGATTTACAGAAGAAAAAAATTATTTTCTTCCGCAGTGTGCCCGAGCATATGAATAATTCTTTATTCATTGTTACCGAAAAGAAAGCTATATACGTAAAATGGTTTAGATTAAGCAATAACCATATGCATAGCTATAATAAGCAGATAAGAGCAATCCTTGAAAATGAGAAAACTGTTTATGTTTGTGCCAGTTTAACTAATGATGGCCAGTATATAGTTTTGGCTGATTCTAGTGGTTTTATAAATATATGGAATGCTGATATTGGAGTTCAGCCAATAGCTACTTATAAAAGTCGTGTCTCTTCCTTGGACACATATTGGTTTAAAGAAGAAGGATATCACATTATTTGTGGTACTGAAAACCGATTACTTCATAAATGGAATCTTCCAGTAGAAGGAACTGGTACATTAATAAGAAAACCTCTATTTGACGCAGAAGTACAGAATTTTGGTGGTGCTCCTGATACTGTTATTACCGAAACGCTTTCAAACACTATCATTACATTAGTTGGTGATGATAAAATAGCAGAAACCGAACCAATCGATGGAAAAATAAATAATTTAATTCTTCGCACAGAAAAAATAATTTATGTTACTGATAAAGGCATTGTCAATGTATTTAATATTAAAAGTAAAGAAAATATATGTGTATTAGATTTTGCATCTAACGTGGAATTAGTGAAAATTTTAAATGTAAAAACGGATATGGTCAGTAACGACATCCTCGTTTGTAGAGGGACGGACGATAACTTACGGGTATAATAAGATAAATGTTCATGTCAGAAATTATAAATCTAACTAACTTTATCTTAATTTATATTTTATTTCTTATAGGTGTGGGAAAACGTAGAACTAATATATTTAATAGAAAATGCTGGTTATGTTATTGCAATTCATACAGTAGATCAAAAATGTATAGTAACAGTAACTCGAAATGGTATAATAACAGTTTGGAATATCAATGGCAAAAATTGGTTAAGAGTGGACAGAGTAACAGTTGGGAGTTCAGAGATAGTTAGTATTTTCAGTTGCTTAAGTTATCGGAGAAGTTTCCTAACTGTATTAAATGAAAATGGTGATATGGTTTTGTATAAATTACAAAAAAACACTATATCAGTACCAGCATGTATTAAAATAACAGAATATTTTAGAAAAAAATATATCCATAAATTAACATGTTGTGAAATTTCACAAAATGAAAAATATTTAGCTATAGGTTTTGAAAATGGAGATATTTCTGTAAGTTTATTAAATTGTCTCATTAGTTACGTAAGTAGCGTGTCACTGAACATTAAAGTATTCTTAATTTCCAGGTTATTGATACATTGGTATTGGAAGAGATACAGAAATTATGTTTTCACACAACTTCTATTACCCAGATATATTGGGCTCCATCTGTAATCGAAGTCCCAATTTTACTTTCCGTAAGTTCTGATGAACTAGTTTGGTGGAACATTGCTCTAGCTCTATATGTGAACAAACCAAAAAGGAGATCACGACTTGAAATGAGTCGCAGCATAAGCACACCTTCCGTTGATAAAAAAATAAACGTTGCCACACATATATCTACTAGTCAAAGCATAGACTCGTGTATCTACAGTTTACAAAATCTGTTAGAAGGTAAAAATACTAAGAGTGATATAAATAAACAAATTAAGTTTTGGAAATCCAAAGAGGGTAAGGATCCCAAACGACCAGCATTATTAGCTGTTGTCGAGTTACCTTCGAACTTTCTTACTAAAGTATGCATATCTACCGATTTTACAAAGTTCGTTACAGTTGATATATACGGATCTATTAGTACTTTCACATTATGTGGGTACGATTAATGACAATTGTTTTAATTAAATATTCTTGTAAGTCAATTTTTAATTCTTATAGTAAGGAATCTTTGTTATAGTCCAATACATTGAATTTTATGGATGGTAGATATGGCTACTACATTAGAGCAAAATACTTGACAAGAATATGAACAAAACTAATGATTATGATTGCATTAAAATTCGTATGAATTTTTATACAATTTAATTGACTGATGCTCAAGACTATACATGAAAAACATGTACATCTTTTAATACTATTCTAACACCACTGCCACTTGCATTTATCAGAAAATTATAAGATCTCTTATTTATATAATCATACAAAGAAACCTATAGTTCCCAGTTTTGACTGCATTTTTTATAACGAATTTTCACATAACACAGTTTCTAAACAGATTTTGAAAGTATTCGCATACTTCAAGGCACTTGTATTTTTGAGAACTATTTTCAAGTGACCCAAGTTGATAAACGTAGTTTGTAAATTTGAGTCTACTTATTTTTTTTGTACAAATGCTCTTTTTTACATATTTTATACCCCAGTTCAATACATACAATATATACATATACCGCTATATAGTTTATGCATAAGTATTATCGCAATATAAAATATATTTTAGTATTATATACATTATTCTTGTAAATATCAGTAATTTTGTTTTATTGGAAAAATTAGCAAAAAAATTAATCATTTTTAACGATCAGAAGAATTTTATTATAAATGCAAATGAATGAGGTACTTAAGTTGCATAATAAATTTAAAAAGTTTTATAATTAAAAAATTTAATATCATATCTAAAATTATTTTAAAAAAACAATTTTTAAGTTCTAAATTTGTAAGTTATTGATATGGAAGATAATTCGATTTGCATTTTTCTTAAATAGCATGAAATCTTTAAATTACATTTATGAAAATATTCATAATTTGTACTATTAAAAAGAAAAGGGAAAAAAAAAAATAAATAAAATTATTTAATTTAGCATTTAAGTAATAAAGTAAATATTAAGGTTTATTTAAGCATTATAATTAGCGTTACAAATTCGACGTATATATTGTTAATGTTTTATGGTAAACTTCCATATCTTTGACTTTCGTCTGTTCATCGAACTATGAAGTCAATACTATTTTCTACTATTACTTTATACTATGTGCCTTAAATGTATAATATCTATATTTAAAAGAGAGTAGACACTTGCGTTAAATTTTTAACGTATTCGTGTATTTAAATCGTACATCTAGCAATCTATGGCACAGTTTCATTTAAACGACGCATACGTTTATTTTCCAAGGTATACATTTATTGCGTATGTTAAACATAAAAAACTAAATCTAAAAAAAAAAAGTCTAAAAGATCTAAAATTTCAACAAAAATAAATCGTTATATCGTAACTGATATGTAAAATCGTGCTTGATTTTTATACTCTATATTTTATCTGAGTGCTCCGATTCTTTTGAACTNTATCGTAACTGATATGTAAAATCGTGCTTGATTTTTATACTCTATATTTTATCTGAGTGCTCCGATTCTTTTGAACTTGATAAACTTTCGATCTCAAATAGTTCTAATTAAATGTTGCAATGAGATAAATACTTCGAAATGTAATAAGCAGAACAATAATGCGTAAAGAAACAAAAAGTTGTCAATGTTTTCGAATAAAATTATTTTACAGAAATTAAGGAAAATATACATCGAATAAATTACATGTGACACGTATCGACAATGCGTGCAATAAAAAATAGTTATACGCCGAAATGTTTATCAATTTTGTGATATAAGAATACATGCGTCTAATGTATTCGTGTTAACTGTGGTGCAATTTATGAGAGATTGTAAACAACACTGCTAGCGAGTGAACCAATCATAATATTTGATCGGCCAAAACACAGTTTGCATTCTCTCTCTCTCGTTAAGCTCAATTTTTAATAGCATTTATTGTACTATTTGCATTTCTTCTTTTTTTTGCATTTTACTCGACGTTATAAGAACTGTATACATTTTAATGTAAATAAAACTCTGTAAATACATATTCGCGTTTTATTCCCGCGAGATCAATGGACTGGAAACGGAATTGCGTTTGTAGAATGCTTTACCGCGTTGCGATGTATAACTACACGTGGTTAATATATTAATAGGATAGAATGACCGTGCAACGTAAAACTTGGCACTCGACACAGTGTACAATTTTATACTCTAGGCCAATGTCGATTACTATATTATGGTATGTGTATTGATAACACATTATCTATGAATTCGATAACTATTCCAATAATTTCATATCTCGAAGACACTAGAAACATAGGTATAAATTCGTTTGCGTAACCAGTGATATTTTCAATAACAGTATGCTCAATAACATATATCAATGAAATTTCGTTAAATCATAATCATTTCAGATGGCACGATATACTTGTGCATATTGCAATCTTATCTTTAGACAAATAACTTCTAATCGCGATAATTTCATTAAAATTCGGTAAATATAAGCGTACGAGAAATTTAATTAAATGATAAAATAAATAATATTGTACGATTTTAGAGAATAACGTTATAAATATTATATATCCTTTTATTTTGATGTATTATAATTGAAAGTGGTTAATAATAAATCTTCGTGATATTAATTTTGAGTATCGATTCTAATCGATAATAGTTGATGGGTACTTGCACAGGCCAATAATCGTGCAATTATTATATCGCCGTTATCTCTCAACATCAAGATCGATCAAAACGTCTGTACGTTTAATATCCTAAATAATCTAGGATGGTATGCGAACGTAACGATACACAACGCATACCGTAGCGCTTTCGGTCCCGGAAATTTGTGCGGGGAAAGGAAAGCAGCGAGACTACCCGTGCCGCTAGCGCGACTCTACCAATCGTTGCACTTCGCGATATTCAGTCTCAGTGTGCGGATCGTTTTGCCGCTTGTCATTTCCACGTTCACTCGTAGTTTCCTAGTAGATTTCGAATTAATTAGTTCCTTATTTTTGATTCTTTTTTCAACGATCAGTAGCGTGTGAACGGGTGAATAACAATGTCGGTCGTTTACAAAAATACAATGAACGCGATTAGCAAGTACGTGCCTGAGAGGCTCCAGCCACTGTGGAATCACCCTGCTGGTTAGTATATCATCGATGAGTTGTCCAGATTTCTCAAATAGTAACACGTGCGTGCAACATATGCACATCGTGTCACTGTGCAGCGCGCATTCGGCCGGAAGAGCAAAAACTATGCTGTCGTAACGTCTTACGAACTTCAGGCATTTCTTACCTTCTCTTTTTGCTGGATTCCCTACCGTGAACTTGAATAGATTTGACCGTCATTCACGTGCGTGCACATGGAAATCAATGTCACCCCGCGTCACACTGTCCTACATACTAAGACTACCGCATCTATTAGCTTTTTCAAAGTATTTTCCAGCAGATTTTTACAATGCCAATAAGTTCAAAGGTATAACGATAAAGCATCGGTATTCGTATGAATAGCTAGTTTGTCGCAAATACAGTTTTTTGTAATTGGAATTTGAAATTTGCTCGAGCGAGATTAAGTAACACGCGTACATTACGAAATACGATTCACGTGAATTCAGAGACATGGCACAATCTTTATCGCTATATCACGAATCATTCTTATATCACATATTCTTTGACTTTATGTTAGCATTATGTACCGCAACTATTAAAAGAAATGCGTAACAGCAGTATCGACCTATTTTCCCCTTTCAGGTCCGCGGACAATCTTCTTCTGGGCACCAGCTTTTAAATGGGTCAGTAATATCTTTGAAGTCTTAACATGTTTTTGAACGCTTTTGTTCAGTGTACATCGTCTCAGAAGACAAAAGACGTCGATTGTACTTGAAGATTTTAACTACTAGATACGTATGAAAGAAACAAATGTAACTAATCAATTTTAACGCAAAACAAATCTATACACGCATTGTCTGCATCGTTTGCTATTCGTTATATGTTATACAAATATTTCTGGACTTTGCTTCCGCATGGATTCGATCCAAGTACGACGTACATGCTAATGCCTATTGCGAAAGACGAATATCATTAGCTGTGATCGCCTTTAATAATTCCCTAGTGGTTCTGTATAATAAAATCGATAGTTTAAGGTTGATACCACATTTTTCAACATTATATTAAAGAACAAGGAAGCAAAATTATCGCACGTGATCGTAATCTAAGAAACTTATAAATTTCAGAAATAAAAATTTTCTTAGGACCGAATCACACGCATGCACACCTTATAATAAATTGCGATCAATCTAGATGAATCAGGTCAACCTTGAGAGTAAACTATCTGAATGCGATCTGCATCGTTGACTCCCCTACATTAATCATCATTTTCATAACGAAATGTTCGCCATTTTTCTTACTTCTCTTCTACTCGTTCTTTATAGCGCATACCTTAACGACGTTAAATCGAAATTTGTAAATTACAGGGACTTGTGATAGCTGGCCTCGGTGATCTGCAGAGGCCAGCAAATCAAATCTCCATCAGCCAATCATCTGCTTTGGGCATTACGGGCGTAATCTGGACTAGATATTCCATGGCAATCACTCCGAAAAACTGGAGTCTCTTTAGCGTAAATCTCTTTGTCGCGATAACCGCCTTATATCAAGTTGGTCGAGGAATAATGTAAGTCTTTTCGTTACATAAGTATTTACATTTGAAAGACAAGCGTCATTATTTACAAAAAATTTAAAGCTCTATTTTCGGTTCGTTATGATTTAACTTTATGCTTCATTTATATTTTGCGTGTCTTATAGAATTATTTTTTTCTTTCAGGTATCAACGGGAACAAGCATCCTTAAATGCAGAAGCTCCAGTAAAAGAAAAATAGCGACTATAGTTAAATGATATACATTCCTAAGGTCACAAATACTTAAATGTATATAATTAGAATATTAGGTACACTTTAATAACTTACGGAATGTATTCAATCGTTGCGCAAATTCAAACACAAGTAATGCAAGCACATGGTTAAAGAAAGGACACAAGTTCATAATCAGCACTGAGCATGAACTTTTAACGATCATAAAACTCTCATAGTAAAATTGTAAATACTCTAACTGAAACAAATGTACGTTACATGTATATAGTACAAATGTATCAACATAGGCAATCATGAAATACCAAAGACGAGCAGTCGAAAAATATGAATATCGATACAAAAGAAAGTTCAAACGTTACCATTAATCGGGAAACTCGAAATACAACTTACGATATAAAAAACTTCAAGCCATTAACACGCAGAAAGTAGGAAACACCGATATGTTAAAATTTAAAATACTATAAAAGGGCACACCGATAATATAAAATTCCTAAAAACGATAGGAAAGATATCGAACGTAAAGTGCTGTTCGAATCTTTATTCCATTAGTAATGCATAAATTCTAAATCCTAAACTAAGTACAAATATACCAACAGAATATATAGTACATAATTTCAAAGTGCAGTACAACATTTGAATGCTAAAATACCAAACAATAGTGCACCACTCTGTAGTAATATATAATAGATTTAGGTAACTTTGTTTGCGTACATATCTACCTCTAAGCAACAATGTACAATTTACTGGTTATAATGATTCGCAACACTGATGCTGAATCACCCAAAGAAGTAGGAAATGTACAAATTGTAAATCAAGTTCGATAATGTTGTAACTGCCTTGCATAGGTATAATAAAATAATATATTTTTCTAAAAACTGTCATTTTCGTTACGTCTAGTTTTCTTTTCGAGAAAATACATTATAATTTCTTTGTTTTTACGACATGCGTTGTTAGTTAGTTGCGATTCTGATTTTAAATATAGCGCCAAACGTCATATTCCATCTGTACAGTTGGTATCCCTAAAATGTCTAGGGATTTTTAGGCTTAAACAAAACGCCCTATAGCAATGTATAAATTATAACTTAGATCGTATACGTTACGTTCGATGGTATGCGCCGCGAAAATCGATGCGGCATTAGTTCCATTTACTTCCGTTAGGGAACAGCGGCGTTGTAGTCGTGCGAACTATGGATGCGCAGTATGAAATGCGCTGCCACGCGTATAATACGAGCAGTTCGTGGTTGCGCGACCATTGAAACGGATAAGTTCCTACCGTCATTTGGTGCCGTTAGGGTTGCAGAAGCGTTAGTGTTAGCGTACGTATAGTAAGGAGAAGGGATATCGAGATATCACGTACATATTCGAGAGTGAAGTAACTGTTGCGTTGTAATTGAAAATGTTCATCGGTTTAACGAATCAGGTGTCTACGTGGATGGGAAAGAAGGCGGAAGACGCCGGCACGGAATTGCCGGCTGATGAAAAGTTTGCCGCGACTACCGAAGGAGAAGAAGTAGATAGGTACCGCTATTAACCTATACTATTGTTTTATCATCGAACGTCGTAACTCCGTTTCGCTGAATTTCACCCACGGTATCTCTGCGTTTCGCAGAGAAAGCTAATCCCGCGATAATACCCGTATCTTTCTCGTGCACGTCATGGAAATGCGTATTGCGTTTCAAAAGTACGTACTTGCATCTGTTTTCGACAGAAGTCTCATAAGTTACGGCCGAACGTCAAGTGCACAACACACTCTTTCTGCGCATCAGTGCGACGCGTTAAAAGTTTTAGACTCGATCTTGAATGCAGTTTTGGGATTAGATCGATAACATTCGTTCCTATGGTTATATAAACTACTTACGCGTCGGCGTTACGATGTTTCGTGAATCGAAATGAGGTTAACATACACTCGGACTACGTTTGCACTTAACCTTTTTCGCCGTACTTCGTATTATCGATAATTAGTGGGATTTACAGATAAAAGTTTATTTCTATTCCTCGAAAATTGTCCCTAGGAACTGTAATAATATTCGCGGTAAATTCCACACCATTATTATTTCGATCGGTTAACTAGTGTAATTTTGTTGCCACGACGGAAAATTTAATTTCGTACGATGCACCTCGTCTAAAAATATTTCTGAATCAGGTGATTCTGTTAGATATTTTTGTTGATAAAGATGTTAGTATAAAATACTGAGAAAATATAAATCCAGTGGTTCTAAAGTATTCCTTCGTAAATAATCAAAACCACATTCATAGAAACAAAAATACTAGGTAAATATACGCTTCAGAAAGAGGAAAAGGATCTACTATTAATTTCTACTACACAGTTTAACAAACCGGTTTATTGCCTTGTATAAACTAAAGTTTTCTAATAGTGAGGATATATTACTAGAAGATTAAATTGTAACTCGTATAAACTGATATATCAAAGGGTCTTAATTTTTCTATTTCTAATCGGAATGCAATAAATAATCTTTTATAGTATACATTTGTTATATAATTTTATTTGATGCAAAAATTGTAAAGTGAAAGGTTAAATTAGTTACATATTTACAACTTTGTGATAAATTTGTGAAATTATAAGATGAATTTGTGGTATGGAAAATTGAAAAATGCGAGTTGCTACGCCCTTGTCGATACATTTCATTCTCATGAGTATACAGCGGTGTAATGCAACAAGAGAACTTAAAATACGGATCGTACAGGCGGCAACGTTGCACAGGGCGGTGAACATCATGAGTTTGTGTAAACTCTAAGGAAAGAGAGAGGGAGAGATTCAGAGAGTGAGAGAAAGAGAGAGAGAAAGAAATTCTTCTCGGAAGTTTTTGTTTGTGTGCGATACGTAGGCTGCGTCATTTCAACGTTATGTATTGTGAAAAGTTCACGATACTCCGTCATTCACGAATCATAACGACATTGCAATCATCTCGCGCATTTAAAACTCTTCTCCTTCTCTTTCTTTTTTTGTCGGATGCGGGTGGTATGCAATATAAACAATGTTTCATAAATGTATAACACGATTATACGACTTACACATATTTCATTATATATGCGTATTCCATATGTTTCGTAGTTCCATCGTGCGTAATTAAAATGAGATATTTACTATTTTTTATTAATACAAATTTATAAATTATGTAAATATATTGTAGATAAAATAAAACTACAGTGAAAATACTTGTAACGGGAAAGATAATTGCAAATTAACAGTATTTTTATCAAATAAGCTGAATTACGATTATTTAATATCTTATTTAACAATTGTTATTATTTTCTTTAATAGATTTGAACATACCTTCAATAATAACTCAAATAAAATGACTGGTATTATTAAGCACAGAGAGTTGGGAAATGATACAAACTTCAAAACTTCAAGAAATGCACCTTTACCATCAGTTCCTATAACATCTCATACATTGAGCGATGAAGTGGATAATATTGATTATCGTTTTGAAGCGGCAAGACTGCAAAGTTTTGAAAATTGGCCTGTATCGTACATTGAACCGGAAAAACTTGCAGCTGCTGGATTTTATTACACAGGTGAAGGTGATAAAGTAAGATGCTTTGAATGTCAAGTAGAGATATGTCAGTGGGTAGAAGGTGATATTCCTATGGTTGACCATCAACGTTGGGCAGCAAGGTGTAGATTTATTCGCAAAATGAATTGTGGTAATGTACCAATTGGAGTAGATCCCAATACAGTTATACCACCAAGACCAAGAAGCAGAGATATATGTGGTTCTTATGAGTTAGAATACCGACCTACATCTGGTCCTGATAATCATAATTTTTCAAAGGACTTACAACTACCTAGTACTGCTAAACTTAGCTATTTAGGCTTGGGAAGACCCAAGGGACCAGTACATCCTGAATATGCTAGTTATGATGCTAGACTACAAACATTTGTAACATGGCCAAAATGTATGCCACAAACAAAGGAACAATTAGCCGATGCAG
>NIJG01000007.1:1625816-1644292 GCA_002201625.1 Euglossa dilemma
TCGGCTGCGAGTATTTAGAGCCCAAAAGGTTAAAATTATAATTTGAACGATTCGTGTTTTCTTTAAAATAAAACCGTGGCAAGACGCGTTAAATTTGTGTGACAGTCAATGGAGGACCGCGAGAGGAAAGGAGAGAGAGAAATGAAAAATGGTGTGTTCTAGCCCGACCAAAGGCAGCAGCAAATTGGATATGTTGGTTGGCGTGAAATCCCAGATGACCGGCTGGTTCAGCGGAGGAATCCTGAGCCGTGGAACCGGCCAGGGTGCCGAGGGCGAGGCACAAGCTGCTGCTAAGACCGTGAACGGGGCCCAGGCCCAAGTGGCGCCGAGCACCGAGGGCGCCACCACCGCCGAACCGACGAAAGACGACGATGCCAGCAGGTAAGACGTCTTCCCAACCTTTCACGCGTTCCTTCCGAGTAGAAAGTAGCTTCGCTTCGATCACCTTGGTACTCTAACTCATTGTGCGTCGATTAGATTCTAGGTGACGAGAGGAATGAATGGAAGAGCGTATATTTTTGAAGAAAATCCGCTTGATTCTTAACACTAAGTTTACGGGACCCGTGAATTTGACGGATCGGTTGCTCCAATTATTCGATATTAACAGATTTAATTACTTTATATTAAGTCTATTAATATTGAGATTGTTTTTAACTGAAACTCATCTTTGTTTTTTTAAATAAAATACGTGGTTTCCTTTACCCTTAAATCTGATGGGTGTCCGTAGAAATAATTATACAAAAAACGCCCGTAAACCTAGTGTTAACGAATGTCTTAACGAATGACGAAATTATATCGGAGGAAAGAGAGATGAATTTTCTGCGATCGACGTACAATGTGTTAAGCTCTCAACCCTAGATTCATAAACTATATTTTTTTGATTATATTGTTCATAAACATATGTCTCTGATACACCTTACTTTTAAGGTCACCTAATTTAAGTATTACGGGAGGTATTAATAAAAATCTACAAATATTAGTTAGAAACAACTTTTATTGACAATTTAAATATGAAAAAAAAAAATTGGAAAAATCAATCTCAACATTCTAGGCACAAACTACCGCGATGTTCCATACACATGCTGTAAGAGTTCTTTTAATACTAGATTTACAGGACCCGTGAATTTGACGGATGAGTTGCTCCAATTATACAATATTAATAGATTTAATCAACTTATATTTAATTTGTTAATGTCGTAATTGTTTTTAAATTGAACTCTTGGTCATATTTCTTAAAAATACGTAGATTTCTTTACCCGTAAATCTGACGGGTCTCCATAAAGATAGGTATTCAAAAACGTTCGTAAACCTAGTGTTAATTGAGGGTGTATGAGAGACGTGTGTTTATGAATCTAGGGTTAAGATCCTTCGAGTAATGATAAAATAGTTTAACACGTTGACTGCCATGGGGGTCACCGGTGACCGTCACTCGACTTGATTACAGCGCCATGGGGGCCACCGGTGACCGGCGTGTCCAGATTGGTGGAAATATATATAATTTAAACAAATGACAATATTTATAATTTAATTGCATTCTAGCGCCACAGGGATCACTGTGACCCCTACTACGAAAACTGCTTCAAGCATTATTTTGTAATTTTATAACTCATTTTGTAACTCATTTTATCTGCTGCAAATATTTCAGTATAATATGCATTGCATAATGAAAAATTCACATCGGCGCCTCGAACTATTGAAAATGCGTCTGGCAGTCAACGTGTTAATAAGTTCTAGGATATTTTTATCGTTATCGTTATCGACATTTATATAGACTATGATTGAAAGTAAAGGTGGCATATGTAACGTAGAAATTATTGGAATACACTCGCGATTCGTTCGACGTTTTATGTCGATGCTTTTCGCGAGTCTTACTGTAAATTTCGCGATAAAACGCGACCGGTTCGTAATTTATTCACGCGTCTCTCACGTGGTGTTCGCAGAGCAACTAGCGGAGCCGACAGCGGTCCCGTGAGCTTAGAAGGTTCTCCATCCGAGGACAAGGAACAGCAGGCATTCGGCGGAGGTGAGTTATCGAAACGTTACTAGCTGTTACCGCTACTCGCTCGCGAGTATGAATGGCAACGCGATGAATTACCGAGCGAAACGCGTAAACGTTACGCGAGGCTGCTGGATGTTGCGATAACTTACAGGCTTGATATTTAATGGAGGCCCCGAGACGACCCGATGCAAATCATTTTTCACGGATATTTACGCTTACACGTTTACCTCGCGCATCGGTGAAATTTCATTTCAATCATTTCGTGTCGCTCGAAAACTGCGAAGGGAACTTTTAATTAGATCCGAGTTTGCCAAGATGAAAGAGTTCGAAGGATTCTGCGAGGGACTGATTCGTTTTGCCGGTGATATTTCTGACAAATCGGCAAATAGAATTCCGTTTATTTCGATACCAGCGTCTTTAGCTTAATTTCAACTCGATTCCCGACGTATGTCAGCGACATCCCTGTTTGGGTTAAGAAACGAGGAGCTTCGAGGGTTAAAAAACGCGAAAATTCGGAAGCTGAAATCTGGCCGGAGGTGAACCGAGCGGTGAAAAAAGGGGAAAAGCCCGGGAAAGGTCCCGGATATTTCCCAGCCTTTTCTTTCCTTTTTATTCCTCGGTGGTTTCGCGNCCCAGCCGTTTCTTTCCTCTTTATTCCTCGGTGGTTTCGCGATCACGCGCGATAGTTCTCGCTCATTTTCGACTACGAAGCGTATTTTTCGCTCCGAGAAGCGAGTGTTCCTCGTGTAACCGAGGTTTGATTTTTCCAAACGATGTTTCGAGGCGCGTATTGAAATGCACCGTGGCTACGCGACCGAGTAAAAGATTCATCGCGATCTCTCGCCGGGTTAAACTTGCCTGATCAACGATGCAGCTCCTCTCCTATAAAGTTTAACGGTTCGATATCGCGGACGCTATCGATGTACCGAACTATTAAATTAGCTCTCATAACCGACCTTTCCTTTCCCTTGCTTTTCCTCTTCCTCTCTTCTCTCTTTCTCTCTTCTATTTGCATTGCTGCCCGGACCTTTCTTCTGCGCGTTTCTTCGCTTTCGTTTCCCCTTCCGTTCCATCAACCACGCCCGTATTTCACCCCGTGCAACGAGACAGTATCTCCCTCGGCTCGTATATTTAAGAGACAACACGCTTCTCCTCGCGGAGTGTACGCCAACGCGATTTTTCCCCGCCGGACGCGTAGAGATAACGCCGAATTTCTCTCCCGGAGATCTCGTCGATAATGTTTACACGCGAGCAACGCGCGGGTTGCTTTTTTTCCTCCCTCTCTCGTCCCATCCGGTATATTTCACCGTGAAAAACACTTGCGCGAGTATCTACGTACTGGCGAGTAGGATCGGACGAAGAGAAAAGGAGAGAAAAAGAGAATGGCGCGGTTGATTAGCATCGAGAGGAAAGCTCGACGAACAGAACCGCATCGCGATATTTTTCACCGCGAAACACGAGTCGCTCGTCCGAGATAAGGTGCAGCGATGATGGATGCGATTTATCGTATGATTTATCGACCGATTCGCGTAATCCGCGATCGATCGGCAAACCTACAGTTCCTCGATCTTCAGAAAATAACTAAGCGCGTTTAATTCGCGTCTGTTTTACGAATTTGATCGAATTAATAAGTTTATTTCGCGAAACGAACCAGCCTCGAACTATCACGCGGATAAATCATCTCTTTTTTATTCCGTCAAGCCGCGTTTCGAGTAAATAACAAAGAGAGAAAGAAAGGAAAGGCTTATCTTCGCGTTACTCGAAAAACATCCGCGGTTCCTCGCAGTTGGCGATAAAAAAAAACGTGGTTTACGTAACGGTTGTGTTTGCACGTGTATATAATGGTACTGTTTGCTACTTTGGAACAAAAATATTGCGCCGTTGATGAAAATCTCGACATAATGCGCTCCGCGACGCGTTGTTATCGCGTTGAAATATTTAAAGGCCATTGTCGCGCGGACGACGCCGTTTCCATGTGTCGTTTCATATCGAATCGAGACTTTAATCTACGCGTCCAACTGGCCGATGACACGTACCTTCAATTGCCGATTCATCCGCTTTGATTTCGCGTTACCGCCGAGCGTATTATGCGTTTCGACATACGTGCCGCGTATTTCGCTGATTGATTCGAGATGGCTGAAAGCAGTTCTATAAATAAGCTTCCTATCCTCGCGCGCTGCTCACAACGAGCTTCGCGTTGTCCGATTATCTTCCAGCGTGGGCGAGCAAGTCTTATTTGTACTCTCGTGTTCTCCAGACCGTGTCCAAACATCCATTGGACTTTGTTGCTCATCGTTGCACTCGATGATTATAAGCAAGGTCGCGATTTAACGATAATTCGTTATTCATCGCGAGCAAGGTTTAATCAGAAATTTGATGCACGCATTCTATCGGTATCAATTCGAGATATCGAGTTAAACAGACGCTTTTACGTCCCGTTCTTTCAGTTCAGGTTTTTCGTGATCGGTGGAAGAATAGCTTTTCTTTTTTCGATCAGACGTGGGTGTATCTGAACGAGTTTAAGATCGAAGCTATCGCGTCGTTTCCGTGGTTAATGTCACGATTTATCAAATGCTTGTTCGTCACTTCGTTGGGTCACTTCAATCTTTAGGTTCTGGTACTAGTAATTGTGCTGTATCTCTGTTTTAAATAATATTAATCCGCCGGAAGACACGTATAGCTTTCCATATTGCTACAAAATTCGATCAACGAAAATTCCGAAGACTTTTCCACATTTTTATGAAATAAAAGAGAATCGTTTGCACGTAAAAATAAACGAACGGAGTTAATGTCGTTTCTGTGGTCAATGTCGCTCTGTTTTAAATAATATTAATCCGCCGGAAGACACGTATAGCTTTCCATATTGCTACAAAATTCGATCAACGAAAATTCCGAAGACTTTTGCACATTTTTATGAAATAAAAGAGAATCGTTTGCACGTAGAAATAAACGAACGGAGTTACTTCGTTTCGATACTCCGTGGGTAGATATTTTTATCGAATATTCTTTATCAAAGGATCGATTGATCTCCGAAGTTCGAGATCTATTATTACCTCTATGATTTTCTTCAGCGATGTTCAAATTCAGTCGTTTCGATTATCCTCCGTGCAACTCGCTGTTTATGGTAAACGAGATGCAATGAAAAAATTCGTTGGAGCTGGATTAATTCCTGAGAGCAGATCCCTAGTGTAAGCGAATACGCTACATGTGTGTATATATATATACACGCGAGTTACATTGGAAAATTCTGCCACGTTGTGCAGAATCTTGTCAGAGCCGGCTATTTTCGCGCATAACGAAGTTAGAGGGGCGGTGGAAACGCGCGGAGGAATTTTCCCAGAGGACGGTATCGACCGTGCACCCTTATCTCCTGGACCTATCCGTATCTCCGCGATTCCGGCGTATCGGTGGCCGCGAAACTTGGGAATTGCATTGTTCCAAGGCACTTCGCTCGGATGCTGTCCCTCGACCGCAGGCTCGTTGCGACATAATTCTTTCCGAGCGAATTTGCACGCGAACGACCGCAGCCTTTCCCCAATTTCTCCCATTTGCACGCGTTATGGAGACACGATTTCCCGGATTTTCCAAGGTAAACGCGGTTGTATAATCGCTCTGCGGATGACACCGCGTTTCCCCGATATTAGATTCCATTTTTCCAGGAGAAAGAGGAGTGAACGGTGTTACAAAGCCGGACCCAAAGGGTCGGTCCTCTTTTCCGAACTCTCGTTTGAACAGCGACCGGTGATACCCAGGTTGCAACGGTCGTTGGGAAAGAATGAAACGCGATTTCGTAGCGTCGCTCGGGGCGGACGCGCGTTTATAGAAGCGTTTACCGGCGTCGGGATTTCATCCCCGAATGTGCACGCGCATCGATTCGCCGCGACGCGAGGATACTTGATATTAACCTCTCGGCGACGCTCGTCTCCTCGCGGTTCCCGGTCGTTTGTAGTCACCCCCGAGACACCCGGAACGAGCAAACGGAGTAGGTCGCGGCGGCAAAGAGTCCGTCCTTTCCGACCGAACCAAAGGGTCTGTTCTTTTTCCCCTCTTTTCCTCTCTTTTCCTCTCTTTTCCCCTCTTTTCTTCTCTTCGTTCCACCCCGTCGGGGAGCGGAGACTTTTGAACGTTAGTAGGGCGTATTTAATCAGCCGCCGGAGAAACAGGGACGGTCGCCGCGATTACGCGGTCGTGCAAGTTGTCGAAGTTGCCATGTCCGTGGAGCGACACCTGTCCGTGGATATATCGACGGTCGAACGAGACGCGTCGCTTCCGGTCGCGATGGCCTGGAAGCAATCTCTCTAACGCGATTAACCCTCGAAGAGGAGCGGAAACTTGGCCGTAGAAACGAAAGAACCGGTTGCATAATGCCGTTGCCGGGGCATCTCGCGACCAGCCAGCTGGTTCCCGGGCGAGGAAATAAAGCACGTTTCTCGGATACAATTGAGAAGTTACTTACGGCGTCGCGGAGAAGTTTCTTTGGTCCAAGGCGGAGCAGCAGCAGGGAGAAAAGAAACGGGTGAAGAAGCGGGGAAAAAGGAGGAGGAAACGGGGATGAAGAAAAGGAAGGAAATGGCGGCGCGAATGGCGAGATTGAATTTGGAGGGTGGCAAGGGTTGCGAAGAGTAGACGGTTTTTATAAGGGATTATAATCGCTAAGTCGCCGTAATATTCAAGGATGGCGTATTTGTAGGCGAATCGAGGGAGGATTAACGGAGCTCGAGACTGTAAAAAGCAGCGCGAAAGGGGTGGCGAAAGAGAAACAGGGTCTCGCGGAGGGTTAACAGATTCGCCCTTGGCCCGGGGCGTGGAGCGCCTAGATTCGACGCCGGACACCGTCGATAAGCGTCGCGACGAGCCTAACAGCCGGACCAAACGCCGGAGCTTTTGTAGCTTTTCTCTCTTCGACTCCTTGCGTTACGTATAACTCGCGGCGACCGTCGTCGCTCGCCTACGCGCGAGCGAGCAGAGTGGGTGGGTTCCCTGCGAAGCGTTCGCCACGAATTCGCCGCGAGTTCGCCACGAGTTTCCCCGAATACGACCAGAGAGACCCAGTCAGCAAGTAGACGTCCTTCGCGGCGAGGGTTGGACCCCATCTTCCTCGATCAATACGACCGTCCGAGCGACTCTTCTCCCCGAAATCAGCGGCCACGACGACGCTCGCATGACGGTGTTGCTGCCGGAAGTCTTAGCCCCGTTTCCCGTTACTACCAACCCCTTTTCGACCCCACCCCTTGCTTCCTGTCCATGTCCAGCAAGATTGATTTATCGAATGGACGGTTCCGGTTCGCGGTACGAGTTATACTTGTTTTAATTATATTTTAATAATACTTCGCCTGTCGAGAAATTTCGCGCTCGTCGTAACGCTCGATGATCGGTTCGGTAATCAACGGATCGGGGAAAGAAAGGGGGTCTCTGAAAAACTCATCGGCAAATCCGGGAATCTCTGAAAAGCTTGGCCATATACCAACACCGTAACGAAGGCCAAAGGAGAAAAGCTCGGTAAGCCCCTGGGAGCTTAGTTCGAACGGCGGCGATTTCTCTGCCGGTCGACATTGCTTTCTCGAGATTTTTCGCCGGATTTAACAGCGGCGAAAACGCGACAAACGGTCAAGGCTATGTTTTGTTGTGGTCGAGGCGGCAGAGGGGCCGGGAGATGAGCCGCGGAGAACGCGGGACAGGCTGGAGCGATCGGGAAACGAGTGAAATTTCCACAGATGAAATTCAAATCCGAAACGCGTGTGTCTGTCAGAGAGAGAGAGAGAGAGAGAAAGAGAGAGAGTGGGAGAGGGAGAGAGTGAGAGAGAGAGAGGCTAGCGGCGTCGGCGTCGACGTCGGTGGCTGGCTGGTTGGCTCGGAGGCGTGTTTCGTGTTTCTGAAAGCGCGCGAGCGCGCGCGCAGCGGAGCCGCGTAAAATTATTCGCGGTGACGGGTCCGGGCAGACCAGCAGCGCGCGCTCGTCTCGCCACCGCTTTCACGAATTTTTCCGCTCGTGGTTCGCGCTTCGCTGGGTCAAGGTTGCCACCGACTGATGCGCTTTCAACGCCGGGAATCTGGGTTGACTGATGCCACATCGCCGAAATATAACGAACCACGCGACGTTTCGGGTCACTCGAAACTTCCTTTTTTCCACATTCGCTTTTTCCCTGTGTTTTTCCCCCCTTTTTCCCTCTTTTTCTGTCTATCATCTCCTCCTCTCCGTTCCGCCTTTCTTTTGTGCATTTTTCGTTTTTTTTTTTCCATTCGCATCGGCGACGAAACAGATCGCAATCGCGTTACCCTCTTTTTCCCCGAGTCTGGTGTTCCGCTCCCGTGTTCTTCTGCCGATTTTTTCAACTGCCCGTTTTCCTTTTTTTCCGCGCGGAGACAAAAAGGAGCCGAGCAGGGAGGAATTCAAAGGGTTTTTTTTCGGGGGTTAGACTCGTCCCTTTGCTGCGGCGATTAGAGGAACGGGGTTTCGCGAGTTCTTAAACCAGGCCAAGCTCTAGGAGTTGGCATCGATCCTTTTCTATAATGGAGCCTGCATGCTCGAACGAGGTCTCCGGAGAGACATTAATCCCGTCTCCGGGAAATTGTGTTGGCTTCTGACAAACAATCGTTAAATCGTGCAATTTTCATGGAACCCGCCTCCAGCCGGGCTAATTGCACGCACTAATTATTCCGTCAAGTAAACGGAAAGGGACAGAGAAACGGAGAGAGAGGGAGAGCCGGCTGCTCGGTTTTAATCAACGCCGGGGTTGCACGTACCTCGACCTTGCCGGCACTTGCACGTCCTCCTCGGGAAATTTCCTCCCTTGTCGCGTGCGGGAATCTTCGAACGTTGACCGTCGATGGTCGACCTTCTTTTCCGCCTTCCGCGCGGAATTAGCTACCCTTATTTAATCCTCTTCACGCCTCGCCTCCGCTCGAAAGAGCTCGCGCGAGATTACCGCAGCTTCAGCGGTCAGATCGAAGATGCTAACGAGCCGGGTGTTCCAGCGGCCGCCACTAGAATTAATTACCCACGCCCGTAAGTCTGCCGGTGCACTTTTCCACCGCTGTTTCGTCGCTGTTCAAACAGAGCCATCCGGTCGAGAGAGTCACCTAGCTAACGGCGTGATAGGGTGCGGTGACGCGCACCGACTCCTCGGTAGATAGGGAAGCAAAGCCGCAAAGAGAGGGTCTCAACGGGAAACAGAGAGAGAATAAGAGAGAGAGATCTCGCAGAAGAGAGAGAACTTGGATGGAACTCGTGGTGGTCGCCAAAGGACGAAAGAATTTCACCCTCGTTACTTGGCCTACCTACCACCCCTTCGCAGGGTCTCTGTCGATCTCGCGGAACTCTCGAAGATAGAAAGAGAGAGAGAGAGAGAGAGGGACTTGCCACGTTCTTTGACCGACGTTCCGGAAGACGCTCCGGGGTTCGATGACACCGAAGTTTACGAGACTACCGCGCAGAGGTGCTTCTCTCCTCGGATCCTCTTTGCCACCCTCCGTATCGACGGAGTAATTGAAATTTGAGAATCGCTGAATTCTTGTCTCGCGTTTCCAGTTTTCCGACCGAACGGTCCCGTTTAGCTCCGCGTAAGACCTCGAGCCCGGGCTGCTCGAGTTCGCTCGAGAACAACAAATACCCGGTCCTATTACGGGCTTCCGGCTCTCGTGTGCTCGCTTTCCACGAGAATGGTTGGAAGATTTTCTGGCCGGGCTATCGTTCGAAGTTCAATGCACCGAGGATGGGGCGCAACGACTCCGGTAATAAATCGAACGCGATCACGGGGAGAGGAAGGAGAGGAGAGGCTGGAAGTTGCGCGAGATCTCAGCCGGTGGGGTCAAACGTCGGATGCACCTCGGCTAAGGTCGTCGCAGGTAGGATTATTAAATCATCCACCCGGTAGAGGGAGTAGCGAGCCAGTAATTTTATTTACCGTTGCATCCGGTCTCTCGAGATATATATTCTTCTCGCGTTCCTCCGATACTCTCTCTTTCTATCTCTCTCTGTCTCTCCTTGAGCCTATCGAGCATTTTCAACGGATCCTATAGTAGCGATAATAGTTACACGTGCTCGAAAAAAAATGACACGTGCCGTTCTTTTCTTCCCCTGAAATATTTTCCGTTTCCCGAACGCGCGCAACACCGAATTTTGTCCCCTCTTTCCTTCCGTTTTGTTCCCGCCTCGGTCTTTGATTTCCCGGCGACGAAACTGGCACGAGGTTAACGCGATGGAGGCGCAAGGTCGATGTTTGATTAAATGCCAGTTGGCACGTCATATAATTTCCACCGCTCTTTATTCGCCTGCCCCTTTGATAAGGGTATCGCTTCGACTTCTGGGGGCTCGGCTTTTATCGCGAGTGGATTCGCCGAATAAAAACCGGGGTGGTAGAAGGATCGATGAGAAGAGAGGACCGGCTCGTAATGGACGACGATGGAGGGATAGAGAGAGGACCTGGCAGATCCGGATGACCGTGATAAGGTCTGCCAAGGGATGCTCGTAACGAATCGGAATTAGGATCGCTCGGTTCGACGTTCGTATTTATACTTAATGCGCGAGGATTCTGCGAGACGAGACGGCAGTTTCCGTGCCGTTTCTCCGTTTAAAAAGGACTTGGCAAGGAAGCCGGCCCGTTTTATTAAGTATTAAATCCGCCTGCTGCCGGGGACGTTTCACTCGGACACGCTGCCGAAATTCAAAGGAAACGAATGGAATAGCGGGATTGAAGAGCCTTCGAGATTTAAGGCGTTCTTAATTCATATTATACGTCGCATCTTTCCTTGCTGGCTGATCTTGCCAAAATTCCCGGAAAACACCGGTAATTCCACTAAAAGCTTCCATTGTCGAATTAGAAGAAATAATTCTTTGTTAACCGTTTGAGTCCCAAACAATGCGATCACGCTGTTCGGATTTCATGTCGAGAAGGCCCAGCACATTTCGAGCGTTCTCGATAACTAAGAACTTTGTCACCGACTGTCGAAGTCACGCGTTCCGATTTACTGACGCAAATACTTTACACAGTTCCTTCTTTCACTGTACTTTCACATTTTACAATAGATAGAATATTACAATAATCGTGCAATAATACATTACTAAATAACACATATCGTATTTCATTTCTTCTCAATAATTTTTATCGAACAAAACTTGAAATATTTATAAAATTATAGTACGCATATGCGATAAATGTGACGGTACTCCGTCATGAGAAAAACACGAGAATCACGTTACCTAACACGTACAAGCAGCGCTACTGCTCAGATTGGGATTCACCGATGTAAAGTAAAACAAGCGCGATCGCACCGTTTGACAGTGTTTTTTCAAAACCCTCTGGGACTCAAACGGTTAACACGTTGGCTGCCGTGGGGGTCACCGGTGACCAGCGCGCCCAGATTCATGGAAATATATATAATTTAAACAAATGACAATACTTATAATTTAATTGCATTCCAGCGCCACGGGGTCACTGGTGACCACCGCCACTAAAACTGCTTCAAGCATGATTTTATAACTCATTTTATCTGTTGCAAATAATATTTCGGCATAATATAAATCGCACAATAAAAAGTTGGCGTCTTGAGCAAACCATCGAAAATGCGTCTGGCAGTCAACGTGTTAAACTTCACCGCAGTTTCCCCGTTTCCTCCGAGTCGCACCATCTGTTAGCACCCCATCGTTGAACGGGACCTCGTGGTGATGCGTATTACCCACAAGTTTATGGCGTTTCGGATCCACCGATTTATCCGACGCGTGTTTGATAAGCAGAAATCGCGCCGATTAATCCGAATCTCACGGTACACGCCGGTTATTGCCCATGAAACGAAAGGATCAGCCCTCTTCCGGGTGCCGAGCACCAATCTCTTGCCTCGTTTGAAATTCAAACAACTTTGAAACGGATCTCGCCGGATAAATACGACGCGCAGGTTTCATCCCCGGTAATCACGCTTGACACCAGAACTCGGAGTTATCGCGAACCGTTTATACGGGTATCACCGAGCTTCGCGAGCTTTTTGCTCTTCAGTTCGCCGAGAGTGGTCGCGAAGCGCAGTCGGCCAACGATCTCACGCGTCGCATTCGCGGTATTTTTTTTCGAATTCCTACATCCGCGTTGCGAGAAGCGGAATCCTCGTTTCTAACGACTTCTCTAACGTTCTCTCTATCTTTATCGTCGTTTCTGTTCGTCGTCGCGTCGGAGAGTGATCCTTTTATAGGCAGATTTTCTCCTCTTCTCTTCTCTTACGCGAAGAAGAAGCGAATCGCGGAGAAACGACGCCGAGCGTCGTTCGCACCGCTAGAATTCGGTTGGCGAATAAGAAGGATATCAACGATATCGGATGCGATATCGCGTGCAAACGGGGATCCCGTTGCGGAGGAAAATTTCAGCAGAGAGTGGTGCATTCTATCGATTGATCGACCGATTAACAGGGTTACGCGGCTGTAATATTTCTTATTATTCCCGTTGCGCTACGTGACCCCCGGTAAATTGCCAGTGGAGGCTCGATCTTGCCAGGCGACAAATCACCCGGGGACACCCTTGCGCGATGCTAGGCTCGTACGATATTTGGCACCTGTTTCATGATCGTTGGTACCGTGCCAGCGGCGTCGCTTGTGCCGCGATCGCTTCTCCGTTTTCCTTTTCATTTTCCTCCCCCTTTTTTCCCCCCGGAGCCGCGTTTCACTCGCTCGACCGCGGATTTAATCGCGTAACAGCGGGATTATTGTGGAAATGCGGTTGTCGAGTCGCCCGGATCCGCTGAATTTCCCGCATTGAGGCTTCGTTTAGCCGGAAGAAACGGGGGAATAAATAGGAGGAAAGGGAGGAAAAGGTGTCGGGTTAAGGGTGGAAGGAACGCGAAAGGGACGCGAGCGGAAGAGAGGAAGGTGAATCGAAGTGGCTCAATTTGGTTGATTAAATTGGCCTCGGTTTACGCCGAGAACCAAGTTACTCCGAGCAACTGCGCAACCAACGCCCATGGTTTATGCACGGAAACGCGCGGCCCCGCGAGCCTCGGCTAATTTTTCCATCAGCCGTTTAAACTGCCCTTTCGTCTATAAACCTCCGCTTTCCGCGACGAGTTTCGCTCGAGGTGAAGCTCGTGTAACGAGAAAACGTCGCACGCTAGAGAATTTCCACGAGGAAACCTCGCCGAGATACCAGGATGTCTTACGATACGCGCGAAAATCGGTGCTTTTCGATTTTTGTAAGTCCCTTATGAAGAATTCTGAGCGAAAAACGGAGAAATATTCCGAATAGATATGTTAAAGAAACGTTGTATTAGTCGGAAACGAATCTTCGGATTTTCCGGCTGGTTGATTGCCAAATTGGATTTAAAATTGCAGAAGGATCGAAGAGGAAAACGTCGAAGGATTAATTATACGCGTGTCGGATGAAAAATCGCGGAAATAGACGATCAAAGCGATAACGTCGAGGATAGAATTTATTTTTTTATAATTTTGGACATGCTCATTTAAGTTAAGGATTGGTTCGGTTAAATTAATATTTTTATCGGAAGATATCGTTGGCGATTAATACGGGAGAGACTGAAATCGAATATAACATCGTGCTCTGATGGAGTACATCGGATTACCAGCCGGGAACGAGATAAATTTTCACGCGAAAAATTCGATTTCATGCTTGAGGAATATACGTGCGGAATTGTTTACTTGATAATACTTTTGTATTTTTCAAACCGACTGCAGATAGTTTTATAATCGTGATAAAGTAGTCGTTTTCTCGCCACTCTTTCGGTAAACGTATAAATAATATCGAGGATGTTTCACACGATAAAGATGGAAATTAAGTTTAGAACAATCATAATCTGTTCTAATTTGCATAAGAATGCATGCGTAGTTGTTAGATTGGAATTGTTTCTCAATGATTTATCTTCGCAGCGTTTGCATAAAACTTTCTGCGAAAATTGGATTTAATTTGCGATTTTATATTAAACGAACGTAAGACGAAAGCAGGTATATCGACAAAACTTTCGCAGTCTCGCTGTAAAAATTATTGGCCATTTTTACGATTTTGTGTCAGGAGAACATAAGACGAAAGGAAGTCTAACGACAAAACTTTCGCAGCCTTGGTAAGTATTCTTTGAGCAATTTTACGATTTTATACCAGGAGAACATAAGACGAAAGGAGGTCTATCGACAAAACTTTCGCAGTCTCGCTGTAAAAATTATTGACCACTTTTACGATTTTTTATCAGGAGAACATAAGACGAAAGGAGGTCTATCGACAAAACTTTCGCAGTCTCGTAAAATTTTCGACCGATTTTGCGATTTTATATCAGGAGAACATAACACGAGAGGAGGTTGTAAGTTCCAGGAATTTTCGGAACGATAATTTTGCAGTCTCGATGAGAAATTTTTGGCCACTTTTGCGATTTTGTATCAGGAAAACATAATATGAAAGTAGGTCGCCAGTTCCAAAAAATGACGTCATTTCCAAGAATTGTTGCCAGTTCTTAGAAATGACATCATTTCCAGGAATTTTCGGGACAATACTTTTGTGGTCTTGACGAGAAATTTTTAGCCAATTTTGCGATTTTATATCAGGCGAACATAACATGAGAGGAAGTTGCCATTTCTAAGAAATGACGTCATTTCCAGGAATTTTCGAGACGATATTTTTGCGATCTCGACGAGAAATTTTTGGCCAATTTTGTATCAGGATAACATAACTTGACAGGAGGTTGCCACTTCCAAGAAATGACGTCATTTCCAGGAATTTTCGCGACGATACTTTTGCGGTCTCGACAAGAAATTTTTGGTCAATTTTGCGACTTTGTATTAGGAGAACATAACATGAGAGGAGGTGACCAGTTCCTAGAAATGACGTCATTTCCTAGAATTCTCGGCACAATACTTTTGCAGTCTCGACGAACAATTTCTTAATTTTTTAATTTTTTTACTTACCTTACTTACCTTCTTTATCTTACTTACCTTCTCTTCCTTACTTACCTTTCCTTCCTTTACTTACCTTTTCTTCCTTTCTCGTCTTGATTCTTCTTAATATAACTTTGATAGTTATTGCCCACTCTTTATTTTCAAAGTTCCAAGGGAACATTGAAAATTTACAAGAGATGGGAAATACCTTAAATTTTGAGCGTAGCTCTAAGCTTAATGTTGGTTTCCAAAGAAACATCAATTTTCCAAAGATTTTTCTTTGGAAAGACTGACAAACCCTCGTCTTGATACCAGATAAGACACAACTCAACTATTTTAGAACTTGATATACCAGCACATCAAAAATGCTACAAATCTCGATACCTATAAGGCCCAAAAATTTTGTCAACCTTAATGATTTAAATCTCGACGATCGATTAATTAGATTTTGAAACTTCACGCGACGTTCGATGCATCGAAATACGTATAATAAACGTGGCAAAATAGCTGCACGCAGTTTTACAGTTGGAAAATTGAATTTTGGTCAGGTTTTTGTCCATAATCCTCGTTGTGCAGTGGGTTTAACCTAGCCGCGGAAATAAACCGAGTGAAAGAGGAACTGCACCGGGAGAACGAGATCTCCAGGGTGACCCGCAGAGCAGGGTAATACGATCCTACGTACCGTCAGCTATTCCGTCAGCTGGCAATTTGCATGTCAGTCTCTTGGCTATCACGCAAGGAAATTTCGTCTCCGAGGTGTCGTAGACAAAGCTGCGATAAAACGCGCGAGCTTTCGAGCTTGCTAATTCGCGTCGAACGACCTCTCCGGGATGTCAGCGAATTTTTACCCGAGATAAATCGAGGAGCTTCAATCGTACCTCGGATCGTTAGAAAACACCGTCTTCAGCTAAATGTTGAAATTAAACAGACTCGTTATGAACGCGATAACACGTTGATAGTTTGCAAACAATGATCAGGGGGATATTCGTCGTGGAAATTAATTAATTCGCGTGGGATCGCCTCTTGAATTCGGAGCAACGTTGAAAGACATTAAAGTAATATTATTCGCTATTAAACTTTGCTATTTTATATTTAAGCATCTTCTTTCTCGCGACGAATCTAAGATGGAGACTCGCAATTGATACCAACGTTAGAAATTAGGTTCGGTTACCTAATTTAGTGGTGAAAACTGGAAGGAAATAGCTTGAAAAACGCACGAAAATTTCCGCGACTCGTCGATGTTAATTGGAGAAAGGCAATAATCGGTGTTAATCACGATTATTGCAAGTAATTTGGCGGAAGAGTATTATTCGCTATTAAACTTTACTATTTTATATTTAAGGATCTCTTCTTTCTCGCGAAGAATCAAAGATGGAGACTCGCAATTGATACCAACTTTAGAGATTAAGTTCGGTTACCTAATTTAAGTCTGAAAACTGGAAGCAAGTAGCTCAGAATCGAGTTAAAGTTTCCGCGACTCGCCGATGTTAATCAGAGAAAGGCAATGATCGGTGTTAATCACGATCATGGCACGTAATTTGGCGAATGGAGGTTGATATTCGGAGACGTGTCCTTTAATCCCGAGTACAAAGACCGATCGGATGTCGATGTCCGAATCTGACAAGCAACGGCTGTTAATTAGCGATATATCCAACGATTTCTTCTTTCTCGCGACGAATCAAAGATGGATCACAATTAAGACTAACATTAGAGATTATGTTCGGTTACCTAATTTAGAGGTGAAAATTGTAACCAAATAGCTCGAGAAACGCGTGAAAATTTCTGCGATTACCGATGTTAATCGCAGGAAAGCAGTGATCGGCGTTAATGACGATCGTTGCGAGTCATTTGGCGAATCGACTGGGCAGGTAGCAAATGGAGGTTGATATTCGGAGACGCGTCCTTTAATCCCGGGCACAAAGGCCGACCGGATGTCGGTGTCCGAATCTGTCAAGCAAAGGCTGTTAATTAGCAAGCAAGCTAGTATGTCTCGCGTACAACCGACGGATGATTTACCGAGCGAACAAACGGGTTTCCCCGCGATATCCGATATTTAATGCAGTTTTTCCCGTATATTTAATTACCCGGGAATGATCGGCTGGCCCGTCGAGGTTATGCGATACGTCCGCGGCTAGAAATTAACATGCAAAACAAAGCTAATAATTCTGCATTTCCATGAAACGCGATACACGCGATTCGGTTTGATTAACAAAGAACGGCGCAGTGTGCATTAACGTTATTGAAGCTTTTAAAAAGCTTTGTTTAATCTAACAAATAAAGAACTGATGATTTATTCGACAAACACGCTTCTACCCTCGATATTTCCTCTCTCGGCTCCGAGTGAAAAGCTTAGCGGGTAGCTTAATAACCCTCGTCTCTCTCCTGGTCCCCCGGAGCGGCGTGGAGATAAACGAAAGAGAGAGAGATAGAAGAAAATGGAGAACGGTAAGAATTTTATTCCAACCACCACCGCATCTCCTTACGCTGCTTTATCTCCTTCATCCCCTTCGTTCCCGTTCCACCTAGCGAAATAATATCCCCAATCAGCGAGTCTCTGCCACGAACGTTGCCGAACTCGCCGGCGGGTTAGCGGTTAATCCTCCGGCTGATAAACGCCAGAATCTCCGGCGGAAAATTCGACCGACGTATCCGGGTTTCCTCGCGTTCGTTCACGCCTCGTTTGCCAGCCGTTTTCACCGAGCGCGACAGCGAGCGTTTTTCCCGTCGACCATTAAGCTCCGACCGGCTGGATAACGTATCAACGTCGCTCATTATTTTCCCTTCTCTCTGTTGCAGTCTCAACGAAAGCTCTGGCAGGCGCTAAGACCCTGGGCGGATTTTTGTACAGCGCGGTGAACAAGGCCGGGAAGACCGTGGTCGAGGCTGGAGCGAAGATCAAGAAAACCGTCGAGGAGAACGTGAGTAATTTTTTCACCTATCTTCTACACCTCTTTTATCTCGTTTTTTATCGCCGACGAGTATTACTCGCCGCTGCTGCAGCTGTTATGCGAGAATTGCTGGCCAGAAATACGAGCCGGTGCGACGTTTATCGCCACCCTTTCGCGGCTCGAGGGTGAACAAAAGGGTGGGTCGGTATCGGGCAAGTATCGCGGCACACGGTAGGGTCACGGTCGAGCAGGATTTCGATAAATCGAGCGTCCGTGCCAGCGCTGCACGCGCGAAGAAATTTATCGCGAGCTTGCTATTTTACGATCTCGATTCACCGAGAGAGATCCTTTGAACCGGGGCCCGGCGTGGGCCGAACAGAGATGATGAAAAGTTCGGCCGCGTTCCCCCGACAGGCCAGGCCGGCTGGAATTAATCGAATGGAACGTTATCGTTGGAAAAACGGGGACAAAAAGCCGGCGAAATGGGAAAAACCACGAGGGATCGACTCGCGAAAGGCAAAAATGCAAATCGCCGACTTTCGGCCCGGTACGATCGCGTCCTTGCTTTCGCGCGCTTTTTTTCAAACGGGACACGAATTTTTCCGATAATCGCGGTCGTGCAAATCGGCCGTTCGGAAACCGGTTATTTCCCTCGCGCCGTTTTTCCCGTCGTTTTTCCATCCGAGATCGTTACTCGGGATTAATTCCGCCAAGTTTCGCGATTCACCGGCAG